>WSXT02110635.1:0-11205 GCA_011762715.2 Neuroterus valhalla
GATTTTCGGCTTCAGGGGGTCTCGAAACGTGGAGATCCGTTGAAAATTCAATATGTGAAATTTCAGACGATTCTAATCCTTTCTCAATCATAAATGATGAGAATGTAAAAAAATACAGCAGTTCAATTGAAAATAAGAGAAAACCGTCATTCCAGCTAGTTATCTACTTCTTACATTCTCATCAGAGAAGGTATTAGATTTGTGTAAAATTTGACCTAACCCGTTTTTGTCAAATGTCGACGTTTTGAGACACCCTGATCCCGAAAAACAGGTTTTTACGAATGTGACTGTATGAATGTATGTCTGTCTGCCTGTCTGTAGGCACGATAACATTCGAAAAAACTAATCGATTTGATTAGCCTTTGGTACACTCTTTTGGTGTCAGAAACTAGAGGTCAAGTTCGTTAGCCAGCTATTGTGGAACAAAAATAAAAGAGGGGGAGCATTTTGAAAATTTTTGAGACCATTTTTCTCAAGACTCGATAACTGTAAGTACATCTTCCTGTATCAAGTAATAAGTGGGACTATTCATTCCTATGATGTTTTTTGATGAGAATAAAGTTTTCAAAATTATGGCATTTTCAAAATTCGAAAATATAAACAAAAATGAGAATTTTTAGCTAAACAACGGAAGATATGAAAAAAAGTATGGAAGAAAAAATGTTTCTTTTCGGGAGCCCTACAAGGTGGACTTCCCAACTTTTTGAATTTTCTCGAAGATTCGGAAATTCCAATTTTCATGACAAAAGAAATGATGGAAAATAATTTGTGAACTCGATAACTTTTGAAAGAATGGCGATATTCGATCGTGCTTTGGGACCCATTTTTAGGGACTAAATACAAGTCGATTTTGTTAACCAGCTGTTTTTGATCAAAAATGAAACGGGAGGAGCATTTTTTAAATTTCTGAGACCATTTTTTTCAAGACTTGATAATTGTGAGTACATCTTCCTGTAGTGAGTAATAAGTGGGACAATTTATTCGTACGATGTTCTTTGATGAGAATAAAATTTTCAGAGTTATGGCATTTTCAAAATTCGAAAATATAAACAAAATGAGAATTTTCAGCTTAACAAAGGAAGATATAATAAAAAGTATAGAACGAAAAATGTTTCTTTTTAGAAGCCCTACAAGATGGAATTCACAACTTTTTTAATTTTTTCAAAAAAACGAAAATTCCAATTTTGATCGCAAAAGAAATAATGGAAAATAATTTGTGAGATCGATAACTCTTGGAAGAATGGTGATATTCGATCGTGCTTTGGGACCCATATTGAGGGACCAAGAATACAAGTCGAGTTCGTTAACCAGCTGTTTTGGATCAAAAATGATAGCATTTTAAACATTTTTTTGGACTTTTTTTCCAAGACTCAAAAATTTTAAGTACAGTTCTATCATTTAGCCAAATAACGCAAGATTGAAAAGAAAGTCAGGAAGAAAAAATGTTTCTTTTTGGGAGCCCTCCAGGATGATCTTTACAACTCTTTGAATTTTCTCAAAAAATTGAAAACTCCAATTTTGATGGCACAAAAAAAAATGAAAAATAACCTGTCAACTTGATAACTTTTGAAAGAATAATCATATTCGATCATGCTCTTGCACATATTTTGAGGGACCAAAAATACAAGTCGGGTTCGTAAACCAGCTGTTTTGGAACAAAAATGAAAGAGGGGGAACATTTAAAATATTTTTGTGTACTTCTTGCCCAAGACTTGAAAATTTCAGGTACGTTTTTTTGTAGTAGGTGAAAAGTCAAACCATATATCCTCATAATTTTTTTTTGATAAAAATATGATTTTCAGAGTTGTGGCATCTTCAAAATTCAAAAATTTATTTGAAAATGAGAATTTTTAGCCAAACAACGCAAGATATGAAAAAAGTTATATGAGAAAAATGTTTCTTTTCGAGAGCCCTCCAGGATGATCTTGACATCTTTTCGAGTTTCCTCAAAGAATCGAAAATTCAAATTTTTGTCGCACAAAAAATAATCAAAAATAGAAAGATTCATTTTTTGGTCAAACCGTGTGATACGGGAAAATTTTAATGAACTGAAATTGTGGATCAAAATAAGATCTACGAATTTGGTAAAATTAACTTCTTGATAAGACAAGCAGTTTTTGCTTTATTTATAAAAAAGCATATAAAAAATTAAAAAATATAACTTTAGGGCAATTGACACAAGATTGGGAAAAATCAAGTAGACGCAAGTTCTTTACCAGGAAAATATCTTTATATGTGTTATCAAATTCCTAAACAGGATATTCAGTTTTCATTTAAATCAGAAAAAATAACAACATCCTTTTGGACGCGTAGTTTTTGTTTCAATAGTAAAAAATGAAATTAAAAATTAAACAATTAAATTTCTAGAAAAACTAGACCACATATGAAAAAAATTAGGCAACGAAACTTCTCTACCGCTTTGGACAAACTTTGATCGAGTGCGCAGCACAAAACACGCGATGAGAATGTATTCGTTAAAGCCGGGGAAGCTTTACAAAACAGAATTCACACTCATCAAATGAAAGAAGTCGACATTTCGCTGTTCAGTTCCAAAAGCTTTATATACAACTGTGGGGAGGTAAAAACGCCGAGCGCGTAGCGCGAGGTAAATTCATAACCGAGCGCGGAGCGCGAGGTGAGATTACCATCGAGCGCGAAGCGCGAGATCCAAAAGACGTACGCCCTAGGCGCGCTCAAACTTTCGAGCGAAGCGCGCGATGAGAATGTGCCCGCGCAGCGGACAGATTTTTTCTACTATCAACAAGAGAAGTTTCCTGACATAACAATCTTTTCTGAGAGAAGAATCTTATACTACATTGCAGTCGATTTCAGTAATGAGGAAAATGTTTGATCCTCCCTCGAATACTAAGCCTTCCTCAATTCGTATCCTATAACATTTTATTTCAGTCTATTTGAATGGACCCGAATGAATTATATACAGGAAGTGAAAAATATTCTACGTAAGATTGTGTAAGAAACGTTTTCTACTATTTGATTTAGGGTGAGATTCAGCAACCCTTTTCTAGGGAAAATAAATAGGTACTGTTTCTAGCCGAATCAGCACAATCACACAATTTTCGTCAAGATTCTTATTCTAGTCTTCATTCGCGTGATAAGTTTCCAATTTGTGAATTTCAAAATAAGATCTCCTATTCTAACCGAACAAAGCAAATAAAATGAGAATCTTTGTCAAAAATAGTGAAATTGTGTATTGACACTCGGTACTATTTACTGCACGGTACATTCGTGCAGTAAACGAGAGGTCCTAAGTCTAGATCCTAGCGGGCTCGCAAGGAGTTCTTTTCCCCACAGGAAATTTCATCAATTTATAGACCTATTCATTGAGCCAAATTTTATAACTTGCATTTCTCAAACCATTTATGTATGCAATGTCTCGACAACTACTATGGAAATTACCTCACTCATGCCGGAAGAAACAAAAGTTTGAAAATTCAATCAACGTACCGAGAATCTGAATATAGTCGAGTGCCTACCAAAGCCTCGTTATTAACGAATGGCACAATTCCGTGCTTGATTACCGAGACGATGAGCGTTGACATGGATTCATTCAGTATGTGTCAAGAGTGGTTGTTATTCTCAAACCGCCGTCATCGCTTTGGTTTCATCCGATATCCGCAAAATATTGTTTTCAAAGGATCCTCTTGCTTCACCAACATTTAGGTCTAAATTAAGTTGAACAAAAATAAGATTCTCTTTCAATATGATATATTTATAACATTCTTTAATATTATTAACTTATAATATATTTTTCAATACATGATCGTACTAATATCATATTTCTTATAATTCGAAACAATGATTGTAGATAGGTTCAAACTGTGTAAAAATCTTTACTCTAATAGTAATTTATACCTTCAAATGAATGAGAAAATTATTCTTTCGTGAAGCGTAAGTTTATCTATTGCGAAATTCCTATTTAAACAGTAAATATAACCTTCATCATTTTTCGTAACAGTGAAAAATAGAGCCGACAGATATGTAGATCCATAACGATGGAACAACCTATCGATCGAGTGAGAGCGATGCTTTGTTTGCTAAATTCTATTTTTCAATGTTGTTTGCTGTAACAGTGGAAATTGATAAAAAAAATGATCCTCAAAATCATAATAACCTTTCAGTTCCCTCCAAAATTGATTGATGTTGATAACTGTTTAGGAATAGACTTATCGTTCGAAATATAGTTTTGGGAAGAAATGATAACATCTTATAATCTCAGAATGGATACTAAAGTGATAGAGATTTGTAGATTGTAAGTGTGGTACTCACGCATTCCTGGTGCGACTGATAATTGAAAATCAGTGTACCACATGTCAGTTAACGCAGCATTCATCGAGACAAAGCGAATCCTCTACCTAAACTATCGCCCTTTAATTTGTTGTCCGTTACAAGGTACATGGAATTTCCCCCTTACGAATCATTCACGGGTCGTCGGTTTGAAACTACTGGGTCTCTTCGGAAACATGTCGACATACTGCGTGGATGATTGATGTCGATGACGCTTTACGACGCAATTGATGCCTACCGATCACCAAAATACGCTTTTATGGCAATATAGCTAACGATTAGGACGATAATGAAATTACCATACTGCACTTCTAACAATTGAGGAGAAATAGTATTAAATTTCATTAAGAATTACTGACCATGTTCTATGTAATCTTCCCTCCTTTCCATTTCTGAATTAATGTATATTTCACGTTTAAATTTTGGGGAATGGAATTCAAATATGAAGAATGAGCATCCTCTATTATATTTATTTTATATTTTTCTTCTGACAAATTCTTGATGTACTTGTTTGGCTCAAATAATTCAGATCTGTTCCTCCTAGTCATGTGCGTTTCATGCAATCAATATATATTTTTTTGGATTTCAAAAAAGCATAAGCGGTTAAATGAGGCAATAAAT
This sequence comes from Neuroterus valhalla, assembly GCA_011762715.2. Lineage (NCBI taxonomy): Eukaryota > Metazoa > Arthropoda > Insecta > Hymenoptera > Cynipidae > Neuroterus > Neuroterus valhalla. Next base: position 4,927 of record WSXT02110635.1, read on the forward strand.
CATTTATGAATTCAACCTGATGAGTGCAGCCAGTCCAACTTAACTAAAAAATTGATGAAAACAAATGATTGGTTGGAGAACTGATGTTCTGGAAGTAGAGAATGGTGGCCTTTGCGATAGTTTATGATTGATACTAGAGGCAACTTATGTTTTCAGTTACAAATTGTTCTCACGAATAGTGTGCTTTGATCTAAGACCCAAAAATATTAGTACTATTTTCGAAATGGAGCAAGTTTTATTCTCACTTAAAATCTGCTTTGGACAGATTAGTGATCATATTGAATCAGTCCTTTCTATTAAAACGCTTTGACAATAGTGCGTCGCATTTGCGATTTTGATTTGAGTTTGATGGTTATTTCAATGAAGGCCTCATCAGGTCTCTGAACGCTGTTTTGTTTCCTAACTGCTCTGCTAAGTACGATTCCGTAACAGTGCTTGATTTCCAGCCTCTATGGCTTTTTTATGTCTCTATGTTGGCTCCCTTATCAACAAACACTGTTGTGGATAAACGGCAAAAACTATATCCCGTATGTGACCCAGCGTCAGGCAAACAAGGAATTCCGCGATTAATTTTGGCGTGACAGAGAACTTGTTCTTTTCTGTCCCTTGCGACGTACACTTACAATGCGGCAGTTTACGAAATACGATCAGTCGGCATCTTTTGGTATTTTTCTACGTAGGCTACATAATCTTCAGTGATTACGACGACGGAATCGCATTGTTCTAGTCTCAGGAACCTGGACTTGTAGCAGATTTCCTTGTTGCTTGATGTGTTACACACGAAAACTTGTTAATCCATTACTTCCAAATGCGCCGAAAACCCAAAAAATGAGGATGTTCTGTATATAATAAGGTAAATTTATTTTAGAATTTATTCTGCATGTTCCAGAGATTTAGTTATTTTTTCATAAATTTTCAGTGAATTTAAAGAGAATTTAATTTGTTTAAAGCATTGTGAAAAAAGTATATAAGTTATCATTGTTACCTTTGTTGCAATATATATTTTTTCTGCACGTAGAAACCCAAACACCATTGATTCTTGCGTTTGACACGACTCAGTCTTGTTTGGCGTAAAAAGAGCGTTTAGACACCACTGCACGCTGCGTACGCACCATTTATCAGTGCCCACGCACGACTCATTAGTGTTCACGCAGTGGCCAGTGATGTCTTACACAATAAAGACAAAAACACGTCTGAGTCGTCCGAACGCGTCACTAGCCATTATCTTCGCATGAATAGTTAGTTCGTGCGTGGCACTCTACAGTGCGCGAAACGATAAAAAATCGCGCTGTCCCGCATAAGACTTCCATGTCAAAAATATCGACGAAGAAGAACGTTATATGAAACTTTCGAAACTCCGCAGATGCATTTACTATCTGAACCGCACGCAAAATAATCATTTGATGTACCTGAGTTACACTCGGACTTTACATCTTATGCTTCAATATAATCAAGCAACTGGTTTTTGACGATTCGCTATTGTTTTGAACAGCGATGAGCGCCGCGTGTACGCACTAACTATTGATGCGAAAACTATAGCCAGTGATGCGCACGAACTACCAGTCATGTTTTTATTATTGTTGCGTAAGGCATCACTGTCTGCTGCGTGAACATTGAGGAACCGTGCTTATGCAGGGTTCAGTGGTTTTTCAGGATTTTTTTCCCAGCATTGATGTTTGGGTTTCTCCGTGTAGAGCACTTGCTGCAAAATCTGTGCGATCGATTTTTTATACAATCAGACAATGTGTTGACGCTGCTTGTGTCAATTTTGTCTTTGAGGTTAAAAGTACTCTTGAGCTTTGAATATAGTGACTTAGGAGTTGTAAGTTCACAATTTTTCAACAGTTTATCAAAATACGTATTTGCACCCTTCGACTTGTTCCAATCCCCATACGACTCATAAGCAGATTCACAAAGCTTTTTAGAATTTTTCCGCAATAGATCTGTTGATGCACTTTCTGCTGCTTTGCGGATGTTAGGTGTCGTACACTGACGAATATCATTTTCAGAATGTTCACTTCCGAAAAAGTGGAGAAGGGAAAGCACAAATCGGATGCATCGTCGATTGCAGCTTCTTAAGGCGACAAAATTGGACATAATAATCTTAAGATTACCATTGTTCTTCTTTTTTTGGTGAAACTAAAAACTTTTGTAAAGTAAGGTTCTATGCCGACAAAGTAATGATATTTTCCGCATATGTCAGTACCTTTGTATTTATATTTCATAGTACTTACATCGCGTTCATCACGTTTTTTCCTGTATATATCGATCCTGAGATTTTTGAACTCATGAATGAACTAAATAATATGTATGTACATGCCGGTTGCCGGTTGTGCTCGTTATTTTATGAGCTAGAAATGACGACACAAACAATACAAAAGGCCCATCGTGCTATTTCGGGGCCACTCGCCTCTTCATAAGACACCTTGATACCGATTGGTGCAGCTCCACTCCCTCTTTTTCTCGCTAGCTGTTAGGTTTGTTACTGGGGATCCCTATCCTTGCATCACCTCCATGATGCAAGTCAGAACTTTTTTTCCGTCTTTGTGTCTGTCTTGCGATCATGTTTTTGGAGGTGTAATGTATTTTCCTGTAACGTATTCCACTAGTATATTAAATGCCATATTAGTCAATTCTTTGTATTCAGGGATTCAAATAACTCGTCTCCTTGTGAACAAGCAGATAAGGGACAGATTACGACGTGTGTATGAAGAAAAAAACAATATCGACACCCTCAACTGGACATTTCCGCTCTATTCCAAACTAGATGTGCCTTGTGGCGGCGGCTTCGCCACCGCGGAGTGATTCGAAAATTGGTCATATCAACTCAGAAACCGCCGTGGGCTCATACACAACAACTTTACTTAAGGTCATCACATGATCAAACGCAAAGTTTACGATTCTATAAAGGACATACAGAAAACTGTTCATTTTTATATATTTGGATGAATTTGCTCATCGACATTAGTCCATTATCTTTTTGAGCTTGTTCCATCCAAGCCCACAAAACTAGTATTATTCCATCCTTTGAAACCACCAAGATAAAAATGAGAACAAACTTTCAACGACACGCAACAACCTCTCAAAGTTAATAAGTTCCTCAGAACTAAAATATCTCTCTCACTCGGGTCCATTGTCAATAAATTTTATGATCAAAAAATAAAGCGAGTACCCCAGCGCAAATCTAAGACCACCGACAGTAACTTGACATTAGTAACGGACAAGCTCGCTAGAGCGAAAGTTCGAATAGCAAGTTAGATCTATATTTAATGAGACAGAAGAGTTATACTTTTGTTCCTAGAGTCGCGCACCGTTCGAGAGCTAAAGATTTCCCGCTCGAAATTAATCAGATCTCTGGCAGCCTCGTTGGCACCTCTTCCCTCTTACCTCACCTTGGAACCTTGGGCAGAGGCAAGAGATAATTAAATATATCCGAGAACGAAAATGCTCGGATGGACTTTTCTTAGCGAAACTCCGGGTTCTGGCAACGATAAGGGATTCCCCTTTGTTGGAGTTATCGCTGGTTTAGAGAATAAAAGCGCCGGAAATGAGTGAGAGCAGGGAGGCAAGAAGAGGGAATAAAGTTCTTCCATTGTTTTTAATGGCTTACTCCACCTCACTACTTTTGCTTCAGAGAAGCATAGGGATTGAAGAACCCTCGGATGTCAAAACGTGTACAGGTTATTGGTATATTATTGATATTGTTAATAAATATCGACAAAGGCACATAATGTATTGAAAAAGGAATCTTCATCCGAGGAAGCAACGCTTGATAAGAGGAAATTATTTCTATGTGATGAGGAACTTAGGGGCAGTACTCAAATTACGTAACGCACTTCTCTTTTGTTTAAATAAAGACGAAAATAATAATGTCAGGATGCCAAAAGAGATGCAACGTTGTAAACAAAAGAAAAAAGCGTTACGTAATTAAAGTACAGCCCCTTATCATACAACAATGTAAATATCATAAGGCCTAGAGTGTACCTTTACGTGGTGTAATAATTGTGACGCCTCACACTCATATTCCGAGCACAGGAGTCAGACACAATTTCTGTATCTCCCTCCTCTTTTTTCACAGCTTCGATTATTGCTAGAGGCTTTTGGTTGAACTCCTACCACCCTTCCTATACTTGTCCTTTCTTCTGGAATTATTACTTGACCGTCAAGGTATAACTGTGAAACCTCAGACCCGTATTCCAACCATAGGAGGCCAACATCCAATACGAAACACTAGAAAGTCCTCAATATTTGTTCAATCAACTTCTGGTGTCTTTCAACCTTTTTGCAGCTCAGATGATTGCCGGAGGCTCTTGATAGAACTTCCCTCCACCTATATGAATTTCTCCTTTCCGCCTTTTCTCTCATATGAAGAAAAACGTTTTTGTAAATTTTATTCAGAATTCTCAATATTAGGTGAATCTAGTTCGAAATTCAATGAGGAAATGGGGTTTCCAAGTTGTTGACGCTAATTAACACTTTTTGGGGTTTTTTTAACGCAGATTGTTTCAAATACATGGAATACTGCTTTATACTAATAAATAGATGTCTATTTAAATCACTTTACCAATTTCTTATTGTTTTTACCAATTTTTTCTTAGAAAAGGGTTAAAAGTAAAAGTTTTTCATTCATTCTCCAACCTATTTTCAACGGTTCAGTTAAAGCGAGTTAATATTTAATTCAATTTAACCATAGTAATTGTATAAAAAATTCGTTATTAATTTTAAAAAATTCTCTAAGAATAATACTACTAGTTGCAGTTTATCCTGAATTTTTAAACTTTTCATCACTTTTTAATTACATTGAAGTAATAATTATTTCATGAAAAAGAAAAAAAAGATTGATTAATCAATCTGTCATCATTGCTGATAATATTTTTTTTGCCTAATGATGAAAAATTGCGGTTTTCTCTGAAATTTTGAACTTTTTGCCCACTTTTCACTTGAAGTGAGTTAATATTTTATTTGATTTACCAAAAATTTTTGTGTAAACAAATTGTCATTGTTTATGGCTATCTTCTCTTGAATTTCGCTCTAGCTTTTTAGTTGTAAAGAAAAAACAAATAAACATTAGAGGGGACAATATTTGAAATGGTATTGTATTGTTTTAAGTAGATTATTTTTGTCCTTTCCCAATGTTTGACAAAATTAATTAAAACAAAAAAGCTGAATTCATTCAATGAAATTTGAATTTCGAGTTTTCTACTGAAATTATGGATTTTCATCGCAAAAATTGAATTTTTAAAAAAGTAAGTCAACTTTCAACCAAAGAGTTGAATTTTCTCCCTACAAATATAAATTTTTTATCGAAAATATAATGGTTGATTTATGAAAAAAGAAAATAAAAAAAAAATGAAAAACAATCTAATTTACCCAACAATTCAATCAATTCAATCAAATTGAATTTTACTCAAATTCCATTCAGTGCGAAGTTAAACATATCAGAAAAAAAACCGCAACTTTCTAGCACTTAGATAAAATTAGTACTAAGAGAAAATGGTTATAAACAATAATAAATTGTTTAAATAAGCGTTTTTGTTAACTCGTACTAATTTTTACCTCACAAAATTAAAAGTGGACAGAAACCTCAAGATTTAGAAGAAACCGCAACTTCTTAGCAGTAATTTAAGAGAAGAAAGCCATGAAGGATAATAATTTGTTTGAATGATTATTTTTGTTGAAATAGATTAAATATTAACTCACTTAAAGTGAGAATGGGAGAAATGTTAGAAATTGCAGAAAAACCGCAAATTTCTATCATTAGACAAAAAAAATATTATTAGCAATTATAATAAATTGTTTAAACAAATATTTTTGCTAAAATGAATTGGATAATTACTTACTCCAAGTTAAAACTGGACAAAAAGTTCAAAATTCCAGGAAAAACCGCAACCTTGCAGCATTACTTTTAGAGAATATTGTGATAATAATTACTGAGGAATTGTTCGAACAAGTATTTATGTTAAGTTTAATTGATTATTACCTTGCTTTACCTAAAACGTTGAAAATAAGTTGAAAAATTCAGAAAAAATGATGACTTTCTAACCCTTCCATGAGAAAAAGTTGCTAGAAACAATAATAAATTGTTTAAACAATTTGAATAAACATCTAATTATCAGTATAAGGCAGTATCTCATTTATCTGAAACTACCTGCTTTGAAAAAACTGCGAAAAAATCATAAGTAGTTCCAAAACTTCGAAAAACCCATTTTTACATTCTCATCATTTATGATTGAGAAAGTATTAGAATCGTCTGAAATTTCACATCTTGAATTTTCAACG
>WSXT02110646.1:0-11205 GCA_011762715.2 Neuroterus valhalla
TAATTATAAAAAAATATACCAACCGGAAAACGGTACATGATCCGATAAAAATTTATTTATCTCGTGAAACCCTCTACCGATTATTTTGATCTATTTACATAAAATACTTGTTAGGTTCAGATGGAAAGATTCACGCAATAATCTCGTCGGTGCAAGGACTTTTCATTTAAAGTTGCTCCAAGCCCGCCGTGGTATGGTAAAACGTAAAACGCTTGGTTGTACGTTATACATTTTCAAACGTGTTTCTTTCTGTGACAATAATTATTTTCAATGGTTGAGAGGAGATTGTATAGCTAGGTAGTTGAGTTTTGAAAAATATTATCAAAATTTGGTTGAGAGAAATATTGTACCTATACATCTTCAGTCTCATACTTATGCTTTAAAATTTTCTCTTCAATAAGATAAGGTCAGCTTCATTAGATGGATGTTGAAAATAATCTGGAAAAACTGTCTCCACACTTCATGACAAGTAACTGTGGAAATAGTCAAAAATGGGAATTTCCGTATTTCTTGACAACAATGCCACCCGAAAACTTAGAACAGTTCGTCTACATAAATTAAGTTATATTGAAAAAGTTCCGCCTAAACAGATATTACTTATTCCTGAAATAATGTTGTTTTACTTATGGTCAAAAATGCAACGCTTGACCTTCGCGTAATGTATTAGAGAAAGTTATGCCTCTAACTCATAAGTTATTGTGACTTCCACTGTCTCTATCTAGATTTTCAAGCACCCAGTTCGGAAGACGTTTATTGATATTCCAAGGATGAATCACACCTGAGTAAATCTTCCCATCATGTGGCGTTCGTATGAAAATAGCCGGGTCTCCTTGAACCGCTACCTCCCAATTGGCAGGCCCGAGAGGTGCTGTGAATATACGTTCAGGGGTCACAATATAACAGCGGGATTCTTCGATATTATTTATATTGGGATTTCGAGTTACGAGAGATGTAGCCATGTTTTTGCGGGTTTTAGCTCTAGGCACGGATACATAAACGTGCTCGTGATCTCCTGGAATCAGTCGTGAATGTGGAATATGCATCCAGAAAAGGATGTGAGTAGTACGAATGGTATGTAGATCTCCATAATAAAAACGAGGATCATTATTATTATTATTATTATTACTATCCTCCCTGATTTAGACAAAAAGGTTGGCTTCATTTGGAAGAGTAAACGAACGGACTATCGGCATATCAACACCATCGTCTCCCGGAACTGCATCTAGTTTTGTGCAACAAAAATGATTTATGAATTCTTTCTATATGATCGTAAGGTGTTCCTGATACTGATTTTATAACTGCCACTTTGACGAATGTCTCAGGATTTCGATTTATATGCACTTTAAAAAATTTTGGTTGGGATAACAGGTACTTTATCAGCATACATAGTATAAAATAGGTTCGAAACTACTCAAGTGGTAAAACAGTTTAGCGTGACAAAAAGTCGCTAGTCGTTATCCCACGTAGATTAAATTGGTAATGATAGTTGTTGTATGTAAGCCGAACAAACAAAAGAAGTTAGACTCTCCACCAATTGATTTTTTTAGGAATGCTAGCAGAAAAGGTTATGAGTCTTGTTCGAAAATGTTCAAGGTAAAGATTTGCAGAAGAATTTATTGTGAGTATTATCAATTAGGAATCACGCATATAAATAGTAAAAATACAGATATTATGTAGCCAAATTGATAATGCTGGATATCTAAATAAGGCGCTTATGAAATGGGACTAAATTGGAAAGGTTTGAAAATTTCAATTGATACAATAGTTGCCCTGATAATTAAACAGATCATGAAAGCCTATTTGAAATGATAACACAGCCACACAAAAAATCGATTTTAGTCTTCGGAGGTCAGAACATGTTAACTATATGTGTTCTGGGTCGCTGAATCCGAATCCGAAGTCCAAAAAACCCAGCATGTCAGGTTTCGGACATAACCTCAAAAAGTCTTCAAAAGGAATCCTGAATTGAAAAGTATAATGCTGGGCTAAGTGCCGAACCATGTATATAACATGTTTTCTGGTTAGCTAATTCCGAATCCGAAATCCAAAAAAACCCACCACGTCAGGTTCTTGACATAACCTCAAGAAGTCTTTCAAAGAAATCCTGAATAGACGACGATAGTAAACTGGACTCTATTTTCTTACGAATGTAATAGATAGTGATCAGTTCTTCCGCATTGCGTTCACCTAAATGACAAATACTCTCTGATAGCACCGTTCTTCATTTTATTTTCAGCTGTAGACTTTTTACTTTGGATTAAAACTTTTTTCTTATTATCTCTTGAAATTATCACCTTCGATAGAAACATAAAGCACTATTACCAATTTCTGAAGGAACCTCACAAGAATGAATGGCTTGGAAGTTTATACCTGAAATTTTATATTACGTTCCAATGTATGTGGGATAGTGTAATTTTTGAATGCTCTTACATGCTTAGTTAAAGAGGAAGTTTTAACCCAGAAAAAAGCTGAGCTTGGTCGGTTACTTGAGGACAGTTGTAGATGAATTGATGAAACTTAGAGGGCTTATTCTCACTAAAAGTATCTCAAAATCGATACGAGGATTTCTGGAACTATGAAGCCTATTTTTTGAGTACTGTGTAATATTTTGGAAATGTTTTGTTGGATCAAAATCCTCTTCGCCAACGTAATGAAAAATGGATGCAACGATAAAAAGATTCCTTGATTCGAGGATAATTGCTCGACCTGTTTGTGTTACTGTGATATTTCTTCTTAGCTAGTACGCTTCGGCTTCGTAACTAAAAGATTTTATGTTAGATGCTCACTGCGGATTTCGCGTTCGTACACGGCGAGATTTTTTTGTTACAAATTAATATATTGGCACGCGAATACTGGACAGCAAGCGAAAAATAGTAGACGATAGCATGAGGATACAAGAAATAAATATAATTTGCTCTAATTTTACACGTAATACATAGTAGTTTTTACGTTCCTAGTATGCTAGGCTTTGGAATATAATTTTTGATAGGTAAGCTCCTTGAAAATAGTTTAATTGGTAATATACATAATGCGTTACATTGTTCAAAGGTGCGACTAAAATGTTATATTTCGGTTGCCACATAATTGTATTCCGTTGTTCAGCATAGTAATATATGTTTTCAGTTTATTCAAGCTCATATTTCATCATGGTCTCTTCCGGAAATGTAATTTCTACTTATCACGATTTATTATTTTAACATAGTGAAATCGCATATCACTTCACGAAAAATAATGTTCTACACTGAACATAGTAAAAAGTAATAGAGAACAGAATAGTGTTGCTATGTTGGAATGCCCGAAATTACTATGTTACATGTTACGAAAGTATATATTGCACTTGCGGTCCAGCGTTCACATACAACATGATAAATTATCTTCAAGTGGCATATTGTATTTTAATATAAAAATCTCGCCATGTAGGTAATCTCACATCGCGCTCCGCGCTCGGTTATGAATTTACTTCGCGCTACGCGCTCGGCCTTTGTACTTCCCTACAGTTGTATAAAAAGCTTGTGAAACTCAAAAGCGAAATGTCGACTACTTTAATTCGATGAGTGTGAATTCTCTTTTGTTATAGCCTTTCCGGCTTCAACGAATACATTCTCATGGCGTGTCTCGTACTGCGCACTCGATCGAAGTTTGTCCAAAACGGTAGAAAAGTTTTGTTGCCTAATTTTTATCACATGTTGCGCAGTTTTTCGAGAAATTCAATCTTGTGTGTTAGCCTTAGTCATATTTTCAAAAATTTTATTATTTCATTTTTATTGTTTTTCTTCCTAATTGAAATGAAAACTACATATCTTGTTGAAGAAATTGATAACACATTTGAAGATATTTTCCTGGTTTGAGAACTTGCGTCTATTCGATTTTTCCTGAGCTTGTGTCAATTGTCCATTTTTTTCATTTTTTATATGCTTTTTTATTAATAAAGAAAAAACTACTGGTCCTATCTAAAAGTTGATTGTACCAAATTTGTAGATCTCTTTTTGTTGCACAATTTTAGTTCATTTACATTTTCCCGTACCTTACATAGTTTGACCAAAAAATGAATCTTTCTATTTTTCACTTTTTTTTGTGCGACTGAAATTTGAATTTTCGATTTTTTGGAAAAACACGAAAAGGTGTGGAGAACATCCTGAAGGGCTCCCAAAAAGAAACATTTTTTTCTCTTTCATCTTTTTTCCATATATTTCGTCGTTTGGCTAAAAATTCTTATTTTCGTTTATAATTTTGAATTTTTAAAATTCCACAGCTCTGGAAGTTTTGTTTTTATCAAAAAAAAACATGAGTGTAAACTGTTCCACTTTCTACCTACTACAAAAAACTATACTCACAATTTTTGAGTCTTGGAAAAAAGTCCGAGAAAATTTTCAAAATGCTCCTACTCTTCTACTTTCGATCCAAAATAGCTGGATAACGAACTCGACTTGTCATTTTGGCCCCTTAAAATGGGTGCCAAAGCACGATCGAATGTGATAATTCTTTCGAAAGTTATCGAGAATACAGATTACAGACTACAGACAGACATACACCTTCGTAAAAATCGTTTTTCCTGACTCAGGGGGTCCCAAAACGTAGAGGTTTCATTGAATCCGCGAATGTCGATTTTCGCATAAAACCAATAGCTCCTCATTCAGAATGAGAATGTCAAAAATTTCTACAACAAAATGACAATGTTGTATTATTTATGCGCTCTGTCTCTTTCTCTCTTAGCGAAGTTGAACAGATGGTTCCGCTTCCAGAGCGGCCTATGGCTTTTCGCCTTTATCTGTATTAACTCTATGGTGTTTTGACGTTCGTGGCGGTTTCGCGTTACTTAGAATTTGAATTTTTTCGGCACAGAAAATTTTATTTTTTGAAAGAAGTGTCTAAGTTATATATGGTTTTATTTATGCAAGTGAATAATGGAAAAATGTGCAATCTATTCTCATTTTATTTGCGCTAAAGATATTGTGGATGTAATCTTATCATAATTTACTGAAAAAGTTTTTGAATAAAATTTGTTGGGAGCATTTAAAAAGTGAATATTAACGTTTTCTTATTACCTCTGTGGTTAAAAAAGTAATTGAAAATGAGTAAATCAAAGATGTTCTACAAAGGAAAATAAACTCCATAATCACACCGAATTTTAATTCAAATTGATTAGGGTGTGTTTTACTTGAAAAAATTGATTTTGAAGATGTCTAATTACATTGTAACTGAAGAAATAAAATGTAAAAAATTACCTGTAATTATATATCTTATTGAGGATTCGTCTTTTACAACATTTTATACTCCAAAGACAACTGGAAAATAATTTTCTCAAATTACTCGAAATTGTGCTGTAGGTATTATATGTGCCAGAATTTTTGAGATCAGGATACCATTTTCCGGGATCCCAGTGTATTTACAAAAATGTTCACAGATTACGTAATGAATAATAAAAATCATAATGAATCCTGAAGTAGAATAGATAGGATCATTGCCGAGAGGCGTTTCCCCATGAAAATTCAGAGCAATGAATGGAGACAAGGTATATGGAATGCTAGAGGTGTAAATGATCACAAGGAAAGGTAGTTACGAGATACGATGCGCGTGAGGAAGCTAGATATTTTGGGTGTACCAAAGTAAGGATTGAAAGATGAATCATGTACAAGCCAGGATGTAGGGATTATCATGAATAAAAGAACAAAACAGCCTATCAAAGTGTCTGAATGTGTATCTCCGAAATCACTTTGAATTGAGGATCTTGTTGAAGTAGAGAAGATGGAGGAATTCAAGAAGAGCGGAATAAGAAGGAAAATACCAAAAAGAGAAAAAGGGAAAAGGAATTTGATAGTAAAAATGATAAAGGATCAAGAGAGTAAATGTATGAAAGGCTAGATGGTTTGAGTAGGAAAGGAGATGAGACCAAGAAAGAGGTTAATATGTTGATAAAGAATTGGAGAGAGGGGTAGAAATGTGATACGCACATTTCTCTCATCTTTTAATCGTTATTTTTGATATGTTTGGTATCTTTTGTATCTCTGAGGAAATTGTACACATGTGAATATGAATATCCTAACGCCAACGTCTCAAGAGATGTTAATAAAATCGAAACCCATTCATGAGTATACAATTTGTCAGGTTGTTGCGTCGAAATTTCCTGTAGAGAAAAAAACTTTCCAAGTTTTCATTTTTCGAAAGAGAAACAATATTATCATATTTTGGGTCTGAAAATAGGCTTCACTGGCTACTTCTGTACAGCTGAGTAGGACCTCTATCACATCATGTTTTTCCTGAAGGATAAGCCTTCCTACTTTAATGTTTTTTCTCCAAAAAAGTAAGAATTATCATTAGAAGAATCACTCAATTCTTCTTCTCTCTCTTTGAAGCTCTAACGCTCAACGTATTATTTCACTAATTGCTTATATAGTAATTACCAATCATGTTTTTTCGACAATATTCGTTAATATTTGTAATACTTCGGTGGGTAAAATGCAAACTTTTGGAAACTGTAAGATTCTTTTAAGTAAACATTTTTATTCTTAGTTAATTTGCACTCTCCGAATTCCCCCTTTTTCTGAGCAGCCGACATAAAAATAACAAATTTTTATTTTTTTTTTTGCAAAAAGAATTTGCATTGAAAACGTTATGAAGTTTATATCACAAGTAAACACAGAACATTCAAGTCCAGTTACTTAACAGTGCATACTTTGTCTTCCATGAAATTGGTTTCTCACTCCTTCGAATTGAAATGAACAAGAAAAAAAATCATCGATTTCAGTAGAGAATGCAAATTTTTACAGGTGAATAGTCAGGAGCAAGAGTATAAGTGAAATCAGAGGGAGTAAAAGAGGTTGGGAGTTAGTTAGATGAATTGGAAAAGTAATGAGGTGCTAATTTTAGGGTAAGGGTAGACATTGTCGAAATTGGGGTTTTGTGAAGAAGCTTGAGTTTTGTGAGTGTGTAGGGTAAAGAGGTGAAACCAGCGAACAGTTTGAAGTTAGAACTGGAACGGGAGGAATGGTTTTTAAGCTCATTTTGAGAAAATTTGTAGGGGTCCAGTGACGTGGTTAGGTAAGGCGATAGATCAGGTGAAAGGCAAGCTCGAGGGATAAGGAAGGGAGAATGAAATTAGCAAGAAGTCCCAAATGAGGGCCACAAAATTTCATTACCGGCAAGGTTGGCGGTCCGTCACGAGATATGCAGGGTGACAAGGAGAGTAGGCGAGGGAGACCTAAAATATTGGAACAACTAAATGGAGCGGTTTTGCCCTTGCCTAGCGTGGATGCTCGAAAGTCGAGCTGTATCCCCGACGAATGACAAGAACAGATAAACGCAACGAGCAGCGACAGTGAAGGGGAAAATTCGTCAGAAGATAAAAGAAAAAGGAAAGAGGATCTTGATCAGGTAGGGAAGGCGGAGGAATTCAAAATGTTAGTATGTTACGAAAGAATTTGGGAGAGTGAGAAAGGAGAGAAGAAAGCATAGAAAAAACTGGGAAGTGTAGATAGCCAACTGAGAGAAGATGAAGAGCAAAGGAAAAGAGAAATGATAGTAATAGAAGATAGATTCTGTAAATTGGAAGCAAGAGCTCAGTGGAGAATGGTGGAGGAAGTGAGTAGTAAGATAGTGAATTAAGTGAGGAAGAGCGCGCAGATGAAAGATAAAAATGTGCATAAGAGATTACCAGAGACAGAAAGATAAATAGAAGGAGAATGAATAAAAAAGAGACGTAAGAACGTTGTGGTCAAGGGTATCAAAGTTAACAGTAGAACAGGAGAGGAAGTGGTAAGGGAGCCGATTAGTGACATCAAAGCAAAAGCAAGGGTAAAAGAGGTAAAGAAAGTGGATGATAGGGCGTTATGCTTGGAAAGAAAGGAGGAAGAGAAGCATCGTAATAAAAGGAAGTAACAAGATATGTACAAACGGACAGATGAGGATCTGGAACCAGAGAAATGAAGTTTTGAAAGTCTGTAGAACATGGAAAGGAGGGAAATAGGGCGAAGAACATCAAATCTTGAGTCAAGGGAACGCGGAAGTGTTTACGGAAGGCAAACAAGCATAAAGTCGAGGACGGGAGAAGATAGGGGAGTGGAAGTGGTGTCCGGGAATGTTTCGGAAATAGAAAACATGGATGAAGGTTTCTTGTGTGAATAAAAAAATGGAACGTTATAATGATGAGCAAGACATTTGCATTTTAGAGAGTCTGAAAGAAAATAGAAAGAAAATTACTGATAGGTTATGTCTGGAGAAAGCAAGAAGTGAGGAAGGAACACGTAGAAGAAGAGGGATGTAAATTTATAAGAAGGTGAATGGAAGGATAGGGGGAGGAGCTGGTGGTAATTGGTGGGGAACTTATTGCCTGGACTTCAGATCAGGGAGGAGCGGAAGGAGAATGAAGAAGGGGAGGAGAGGGAGGTGAACATGTGCTGCTGAGGAAGAAAGTTGAGACAATATAAAAAAAATGAAGAGCAAGAATCTACTAGGTACAGAGGAGGAAGGGTTTGACAAGAGAATCTCAAGAGAAGAGGGCAATTGAGAAGATAAGAGACGAGGTGTGTCCAGAAGGGGAAGACAAAACTGAGAAGATAAAAGTGGGGTGAGGAATGTAAGGAAGGTCAAGAGAAGAACAAAAGAAAGTGTAAAAGAATGAAGGAAAGGACAGATTGACGAACATAAGTGAAGTAGACAAAATAGAGAGTATGAGAAAATGTTGAGTGAGAAAGGCAGAAGGAAAAGAAAGATATACGGAGGAGTTGAAGAAAGCAGTTAGGGCAGGAAAAGTATTGGAGTTGATCAATAGAAAAATAAGAAAAAGGAAGGGAGTGAATGAGGATATAAAAATAAGTGAATGGACGGAGTACTTCAAAGGATTGATAGGTTAAGGAGAAAAAAGGAAGAAAGAAGAAGAGAGAACAGTAATGAGGAGAGAAGAGGTAGATGGGAATGGCATAAGAAGAGGAAGTAGAGGGGACAATAGGAAGGGTGAAAAGGGATAGAGCAACAGGAGATGATGGTATGGAGAATGAAGCTCTAAAGTATGGAGGGATTGGAAGTGCCAGATCAGATGAAGAGGGTCTGTAACAAAGTATGGAGCGGAGGAAGATGGACTGAAGAATAGACGACGGGATCAGTGATTCCGCTACTAAAGAAGAGAGAAGCAAAATAAAAAAGAGGATCATAGAGGTATCTCACTTACGTCGATAGGTAATGAAATCTATGCAGGAATGCTCAGAAACAGATCAGAAGATTAAGTGGAAGGAAGAGGTAGTACGTTCTAAACTATCAATTGCAAGAGGATTCGGGCAAAAAAGAGTCCGATTTGGAAGCTGTGCTCGTCTCAGTCAACGGAGCAGTGTTGTAGTAAGCTATAAGAAAGAGGGGAAGGAAGTATGAGTATAGGAAGCAGAAGTACTGTGACTTGAAAAGAGTCTAATTTCAACCGCAAAGGATGCATTTATTTCCCGAAATTCCAAGAAGACCCATTTTCTAGCACAAAAATACAAATTTCCATCAAAATAAATCAACTTTCACCAAATGAAATTTGGTGAAGGTGAATGGACCATGAATGAAACATGAAGATGGATATTGAAACAAGAAGATCAACATTGAAAAAGAAAGATTGAATTTTTCCCAAAAGTATGATGTCTTAATAAAATAGTTGAATTCTAAACAGAAAAAATGATTATTTTCAAACGGAAATGGAACAAAAACATCTTGAATTTAAAAACCAATTTCAAACCAAACATTAAAGTTTTTAACTAAAACAAAGAATCTTCAACTAAAAGAGTCAGATTTTGAAACACATAAATTAGTTTTTATTGAAAAAGATAATTTGGCAACCGAAATTCAAATACATAAATTTTCAATTAAAAAAACCTGCCCGCTGCGCGGGCACATTCTCATCGCGCGCTTCGCACGCAAGTTTCAGCGCGCCTACGGCGCGCGTCTTTTGGATCTCGCGCTTTGCGCACGATGGTTATCTCACTTTGCGCTCCGCGTTCGGTTAGTAATTTACCTCGCGCTACGCGCTTGGCTTTTTTACCTTCCTGCAGGTGTATATAAAGCTTTTCGAACTCAAAAGCGAAATGTCGTCTTCTTCAATTTGATGAGTGTGAATTCTCTTTTGTTAAAGCTTCTCCGGCTTTAACGAATACATTCTCATCGCGTGTCTCGTACTGCGCACTCGATCGAAGTTTGTCCAAAATGGTGGAAAAGTTTTGTTGCCTAATTTTTATCACATGTTGTGTAGCTTTCCTTGAAATTCAATTTTTTGATTTTATTTTCTACGATTAAAACAAAAACTACGCGTTCAATGGGAAAAGTAATAACAAATTAACAGATATTTTTCGGGTGAATCACTTTTTTCTTCCAATCTTCTGTGTTGGCCTTAGTCATTTTTTTCGAAAATTTTATTATTTCATTTTTATAGTTATTTTTTCTGATTGAAATGAAAACAACATATCCTGTTGAAGAAGTGGATAACACATTTGAAGATATTTTTCCGGTAGAGAACTTGTGTCTATTTGATTATTGCTAAGCTTGTATCAATTGTCCAAAAGTTCATTTTTTCATTTTTTACATTTTTTTTAAATGAAGCAAAAACTACTTGTCCTATCAAAAAATTGATAGTATCAAATTTGTGGATCTTTTTTGTTGCACAAGTTTACTTTATTTATATTTTCCCGTCCTTCGCATAGTTTGGCCAAAAAATGAAACTTTCTATTTTTCATTATTTTTTGTGCGACCAAAATTTGAATTTTCAATTTTTTGAGAAAACGCGAAAAGTTAGAGAGCTCATCCCGGAGGGCTCCCAAAAAGAAAAATTTTTTTCTTCAAATTTTTTTTCATATCTTGCGTTGTTTGGCTAAAAATGCTCATTTTCGTTTAAATTTTTGAATTTTGAAAATGCCATAACTCTGACAATTTTGATTCTATTAAAAAAAATCATGAGGATAAATTGTTTTACTTTTTACCAACCACAAGAAACCTTACTTGAAATTTCTGAGTCTTGGAAAAAAAGTCCTAAAAAACTTTCAAAATCCCCCTCTTTTATTTTCGATCTAAAACAGCTGGTTAACGAAGATGACTTGTATTTTTGGTCCCTAAAAATCTTTGCCAAAACAAGATCGAATATCATCATTCTTTCGAAAGTTATCGAGTCCACAGATTATTTCCCATTATTTTTGGTGCGATCAAAATTGGAATTTTCGATTTTTTGAGAAAATTCAAAAAGTTGTA
>WSXT02110668.1:0-11205 GCA_011762715.2 Neuroterus valhalla
AGTGGCGAATGGCGGAGATCACTGACTCGTGTGGTGCTGCCCTCGCTTCGCTCGGGCCAGCAACTCCACACTCGTCATTAATCTCAGCCATTTGTTACTCGCCATGTAATATACTATTTTCAATATATTCTAAAATTTCTCTGAGGGAAAAATATCCTCTTTTACTGCGCTAGGAATCGAATCCAGGTCTTCCGATTGCCGGTCGGATGCTCACTCAGTTGGATGCATTGGGGTAAAGATGTAGTTAATTGTACCAATCCTTCTCTCCCAGAATACTCATTTTTCCTATGCTGCATAATATATTTTCTAAAGACTTTTCAAATGGTCAACTTTTTGTTAATAATTTATAGAAATAGTTTGTAATTTGAATCAAAATAATCAAATTAGTCACCTTACGAACTTCGCTGTACATTCCATCGATGACCTGATTCCTTCTTCCCATTGTAATTTCAGCATTAATATTTGATCTAAGACGAAAGGCCCTCAAATGATGGAAAGTGATGGCGAACCTCTGAAGAGCATCGTGTAATCGGGGAAGTGCTCTTTCTGCCTTTTTACCCTTTTCCAGACACCATACTTCACGGTGATACCAGTCAAGTTGCTTCTCCGGTAGCCAGGACATTCGGTACTGCTGCTCCTTCAGCACTTTGTACACCTACAATGAGAAAGAGGAGATATTGTTTAGACTTTTGCCATGATCCAATATCTTCCATCTCCAGCATTTCGCACCTTACAGCTCTCTAGCTAACGCGGCGATCTCTACTGTAAACATATGGCTCTTCTTCATAGTTTTCAAGGAAATAATGTGACGTAATTTCCTTGAGAGATTTTTTGCTCCCACAGCCATGTTTATCCTATTTTCCACTGCCGGTAAGCAGAATTAATTCATTCTTTTTTAAGATGACTGTGTCTAGTATTCGAAAAAAATTAGGAGAGTTGGAGAAGGGGATGGAAAAGTAATTGTCCTGAAAATTCGGGACTACCAACTGAGCGTTTGAAAAATATTTAAATGATACTCCCGAATTTGAGGATGAGATACTTCGTTTAAGATAGTCATCGATGCATGTTAAGCATGAAAGTAGGAATTGAATTTTATGTACTTTTTAGTGGCATTTTTTTGATAGAATAAAACATGAAAGATTTAACATTAGATTTAAATTTTCATAATTCCTCTTTTACAATAGTTTGACAACAATTGTTCTTTTCATCCAAATAAGACATTGCTGAATATGAAGCACTTAACTCAAATCTCGGGGAAAAATTCTATTCGCAGGGTGGCGATTCGGCGGACGATTTGAAATTCCCGGTCATTTCTCGGTTTTTTACTATCAAGTTTTTCAATTCTCCCGGTCAAATAGAAGTAACACACTTATATTGGTCGTAAAACGCAAACATTTTATTTTTATTTATGATGTTTCATCTAAAAATCCTTTAACACGACAGATCAAACATTGCAAAATAAATCAATTTTGAAACGGATACTATAATTTTTAACAAAAAAATATCATTTTTCAAACAATGTGGTGAATTTACAAATAACATTATGAATCTTCAACCAGAACAGTTAAATTTCAAAATAGAAAGATGAATTTTCAACTAAAAAGATGAATATTTAACTCGAGCACTCGTGTTTTCACCCATGAAGGTGAATATTCAACCAAGGAGATTAATTCCTAAATAGAAATAATCATTTTCTAGGAAAAAATATAATGCTTTTACAAAATAGTCGATTTTCAAAGCTGATAAATAATAATAATCAAATGAAACTAGAAAAATCAAATGAAAAAATTAATTTTCAACCAAAAAAAATTCAATTTTCAACCAAAGAATGAAATTTTCCAACAGACTGGTTGAAATTCGAACCATAGAAATGGAAGTTTCCAACAAAAATGGAATATTGATATTTTTTGCTTGAAAAATTTATTTTAAACCAAACATAAGAGTTTCCAACTAGATGAATGTTCGACTAAAATGAAAAATGTTTGACTGTATAACTTGAATTGTTAACCGTGAAGAAGAATTTTTGGAGAAGAATATTAACTTCCGAACAAAAAGATCATTTTCTACCAAAAAATCGATTTTTCAACAAAATTTGTGAAGTTTCAACGAAATAATTGAATTTGTAATTCAAAAAATCAATTTTCAGTTTAAGTAATTGATTTTCAACCAAACTGATGAATTTTCAGGTATAATGATAGATCTTCAGCGTGAATAGATGTATTTAAAGCAAAAAGATGGATTTTTTTACCATAAAGATTAATTTCCTACAAAAAAGACAAATTTTCCACGAAGTACATTCTCAGAGGAATAGTTTAATTTTCAAATTCAAAAATGAACGTTTAACTCAATACTTGAATTTTTACCAAAGAATGATAAATTGGTTGTTAACAAAGTAGTTACATTTTCAAACAGGATAAATCTTGAATTTGAATAATTCAACTTTGAAAAGAAAATTTGATTTTCAACAAACAAGTTTTTTATTTCAAACAAGCTGTTAATTTTTCAACTCAAAAAGGATGAATTTGCAATGAACAATGTAAACAAGCTTTTTATCATAATTCAGAAATGAAATACTACACTTCTACTCTAAAGCCTGCTTGAAGTCGTTTTTTATTTCAAATAAGAAAGAGGGAACTTTAAAATTGTGACGAATTTTGAACGGGAGAAACGATTTTTCAAAGTTCCTCTCTTCTAAATCCAAATTACAATTAGTTTAAAAAGTTCACGTCCCATGGGAAAAATTCCCTTTTTAAGGTGAAATTATACTTCTTCACTGAAACCCCCTTCCTTGGCCCCTACCCTTAAATAAAAACAATAATTAATTTCGGAATATCCCTGTCCAAAGGCAGATAAATGAGGAAAAGCAAATAAAACGTGATAAAAACATTCTTTTGAAGAAATGAAGATAATAATTATTTCTGTAGGTTCAGGCTATCATAAATTCGATTATCAAATTTGAGTCAGCTAAAAAAATCTCACAGAGCAATAAATTTGCAAAACGTTTTCCTTATAATGGAAAAAATGAAAATTCTTCCTCTCATGGCATAACGATATATTACAAAATATTTCGAGAATCAGATTAAAGGAACGTTACATTTTTTAAATCAGATGATAAGATCTCTTTTTGATTCATAAAAAGAAAGCGGTCATTTCTCGTATTTTCTCGGTAGAATTTTTGATAGTCTAAGCTGAGTCGAGTAAATTCCTAGTTTTTAACAAAATTCCCGGTCATTTCCCGTCATTTTTCTCGTTCGCATCTATTTTTCACGACTATCAAGATTCCAAGGTTCAAGTACTTAGAAAAAATTTGATATATTCTAAACTGTCAAGCATTCGAAGTTTTATAATAATCATAAATTTAAAAGCATTCGAATTTAAATTTTGGACATCTTTTATCTTCCTCTCAAATTGTAGTGAGCTAGAAATCCGGTATAAATCAAATCATGAAGGTTTGTCATTCATTGAAAGTAAAATATTACTAATTGACAGCCGAGTTTTCACTGAAATAGATTATAATATATTTTGGAATTAACTGAGTAACTTGTGGGAAGGAATCAACTCATTTTAAGTCAAATAGTTGATTAATCTTTAATACAAACATTTCCAAATTAGAAGCATTCTGAGTCAAAGAATTGTATTTCAAGGCCTCTAATATTAGAGAGTGTTTCGAAATAAAACATGCAATATCGTCAAAATTACAAATAAAAGTTTTTGCAGTCGAAAATTCAATCAAGTACAGTAGGCAGAAACTTTAAAATTAATAACGTTGGAAAATGAACAATTTCGTATTATCCAAATGAAGGTACTTTCAATTTGTATTATAATTTCCCTTTTAACTGGACGCTCAAATATTGCAACAATCTCCCATTCGAAGCGTTTTAAATTGGAAGTCTTCGAAATTAGACTTCCTGATAGATTCAAAATAAAGCTTCAAAAACTGTTCGTTGTACAGTATGTGTGTAACCCACCAAAAACTGAACATTTCCTATGTTTGAATGAAAAGACTTTCTCATGCCTTAAAAAAAATGTATGTCCATCTTGATAAACTAGCGGTAGTATGTTTTAAACTTCAAGAATTTCATGCTTTTTAGGATACATTGACAACTTCAACTAGTTGAAATTTTTCTAATATTATAAAATTCAAAATTTGAGGCTTTCGACTGCAAATACTAGAATAGTGCAAAATTGAAATTTAAACCATTCTAATCTGATGAGTTTCAAATTACGAAATCTCAAATGAGAATCATAGAAATATTTTCCGTTCATTTTGATTACCTGTATATTTTCTATGCAGTGTTTACGTATAACAACGCTTATCCTGAATATGAGAATATATAGTCATAAAATTTGCTATAAATTTCACTGGGTCAAGAATTAATTAATGAGAGACTCATTTTCGACTCGGTACTCAAATCTTTCTTGTTAAAATAAACGTAAAGTTGAAGAAGTGAAGTTAAAAAAATAAACACTTTATATTGAAGTCTACTAATCCTCGGAAAGATCTACATTGTGAAAAAAGTAACACAATAAGAATCAATGATGAATCATTTAGAGCTGTGGGAAAATGCCTTGTTATGAAATGAATCTCTTATGATGGAAATAAAAGATAAGATAATAGTATGGACCACAGGAGGAGTTTGCTGACGCCACTCAACCTCGCTTCAATCCGCAAAGACAAAACAATAATAAGTGTCATCTAATTACATTACTTTGGTAAGCTGGTGCAGTCTATTATGTAAAATACTTTCTCGTATCTTTTATTTATGCAGGCACCTTATACTCATCATGACTGTGTGAACAATCTCGTTGAATCTCACAAGTCTCACTAATCATGTCATTGCTCTCAGAAGCCCTTCAAATGATGGCATTTACAAATCAAATTGAAGGATTTTTCCGCCTAACTCATTACTGCAGCTTTAAAGTATGCGGAAATTTTAAATAGTGACAAATCAGGATAATAAGACTTGGGTAGTATTATTTTTGTTGATTGTTATTATCATGCCTTTTTCTAACGGTTATGACGGAAGTAAGGACATGTGATATATTATGAGAACAAGCAGGGTGGCGATTCAGCGGACGATTTCAAATTCCCGATCATTTCCCGGTTCTTCACAGTCAATTTTTTCAATGTTTCCGGTCAACTAGAAGTAACATATTTATATTTGTCGCAAAACGCAAGCATTTATTTTTATTCATGACGTTCGTTCTAAACATTCTTTAACACAACAGATCAAGCATTGAAAAATAAATCAATTTTGAAAGAAATACTCACATTTTCACCAAAAAAAATATCATTTTTTTTTACGAAAATTGAAACAGTTAAGACTCACAATTAAGGAAAATGAATTCATGATAACAAAAAAAAACGGATTCACAACTATTAGTTCATTTTTTAATATTCAAATAAAAAGATAAATATTTAACTGGAGCACATAAATTTTCAACAATGAAGGTGAATTTTCAAACAAGAAGATAGTCGAATTGCGAACTAAAGAAAATTTTTTACTGAACTTTTACTGAAGAAGAAAAATTGTCAACAAAGATTTGAATACTCAAATTTCAAAAAAGGAAAAATGAATGTTTAACTAAAAAAATTAACAGCTGAAAGATTTGAGTTTCAAACAGATTAATTACCTTTTACTGAACAAGATAAATTGTCAACAAAAATGTACTCAATACTCAAATTTTTAAATGAAAAAAATGGATCTTTAACCAAACAAATTATTTTTAACTGAAACTATGGAATTCTCAATAGGAGTAAGTTAAATTTTCAGTTTAAGAAATTACCTATTGCAAAAAAAACTAAACGTCGAACAAATTAATAAATTTTTACAAAAAATGATGAAGAATGAAATGAAATTCTAAATAGTTAACTGAAGTAGTCGAACTTTAAACCAGAAAGACTAATTTTTACTGACAAGATGATTATTTAACTGGAACAGTTCAATTTTTGATAAGAAATTAATTTTCAACCAAAAAATATAATTTTTCAACAAAATGGTTGGAATTTGAACTATAAAAAGCAAAATTTTTTGAACAAAAATGGAATAGTGACATTTTTGGCTCAAAAAATTAAACATAAACCAATAATCATAAGGGCTTTTATTAGATTAATGTTCGACTAAAATGAAAAATGTTCAACTGTATAACTTGAACTATTAACAGTAAAGAAAGAATTCTGAGGAAGAATATCAACTTCCGAAGGTAAAGATAATTTTCTACAAAAAAATCGACGTTTCAACGAAATAATTAAATTTTCAATTTAAAAAGACAAGTTTTCACCAAATCGTCAAATTTTGAACTAGAAAAGTTCAATTTTCCACTAAAAATGGGAAAGTTGAATTTTCAGTTGAAGAAAATGATTTTTGAACAAACTGATGAATTTTCAGGTAAATGAATAATCTTCAAATGCGTAGATGTATTTTACACAAAAAGATGAATTTTCAACCATAAAGAATAATTTTCTACAAAAAAGGCAAACTTCCCATGAAGTACATAAATTCTCAAAGAAATACTCTAATTTTTAGATTCAGAAATCAATGTTCAACTAAATACTTGAAATTTTCACCAAAAAACTATGAATTGATTTTTAACAAAGTGGTTACAATTTGAACCACAGGTGAATTTTGAATCGAAATAATGCAACTTTAATATAAAAATTTAACTCTCAACAAACTAGTTTAAATTTCAAACAAGTATTTAATTTTTTAATTAAAAAAATATGAATATGCAATGAATAATTTAAACAAGTTTTCTATCATAATTCAGAAATATTTCTTCTTCGGAATACTACTTCTACCCTAAAGACTTCTTGAAGTACATTCTTTATTTAAAATTGATAAGAGGGAAAATTGTGATGAATTTTGAATTGAGGGAACGATTTTTTTTATATCCTCTCTTCTAAATCCGAATTGTCATTAGTTTGAAGAGTTCCCATTCCATGTAAAAAATTCCGTGTCTCAAGACAGATAAAGAGGGAAGGCAGATAAAAAGGGTGATAAATACATTTTTTCGTGAAAATTTAGATAATAATTCTTCCTGGATGCTTGGGCTATCATCAATTTGATTATCGAATTTGGGTCGGCTAAAAAAACTCACAGAGCAACAAATTAGCAGAACTTTTTTCTTATAATGGAAAAAAATATAAATTCTTCCTATAATGACGTATAAATGTATTTAAATATTTTGAGAATCAGAGTCAAGGAAAGTTACATTGTCTAAACCAAATGATAATATGTCTTCTCGATTCATAAAAAGGAAGTGGTCATTTCTAGTATTTTTTCGGTAGAATTTGAAACAGTCTAGGTTGAGTAAAATGAATTCCCGGGTTTTAAATTAAATTCCTGGTCATTCCCCGGTTTTTTCCCGGTCCATAAAATTCCCGATCATTTCCCGGTTATCCGGTCAATTCGCCCCCTGACAAGTATTACCAACTGCATTTATGCGTGTATTTCTTCTCTACCTGTTTGAAACAATAAAAATCAAGATATTGGGCCGAATTTTCTCAAATTTTGGAATAGTTTTACGGGACACCGCTTTTTGGTTAATTAGGGTTGATATCTTTACATCCATTCGATTTTAAGTCTTATTTACACATTCCAGTCATTTGTCCCTTAGTCTACCTTTGAGTAAGCTACTATTCACCTTACCTGAGTAAACTTGTTTTGGTAATCGTTCTGCATTTATTTTCTGAACTTTCTCAATATGACCCATACTTATCGCGTTCACTTTACTCTTATGATGTTCTTGATACCACCAGGTTGTTCCATCATACAGCACAGTGGGTGCAAGCACAGAATTATATATCACAATCTTAGCCTCATTTGTTACTTATTTTTTAGATTGATTTGCTTTGTTAAACGTTATTCATTCATCCTTATGACTGGACCAAACCATATAAATGTAATAAGCATCCTTAACTATTGGGATTTTTATTTCTCGAAAAATTTTACCTTTGCGTAAATTTCATGAATATCTCTGAAGTCCTTGCGGAGATGCAACTGCGCGACTCTTAATTGTGTTCGCACCCTCTTCAAGGCTCGATGGACGCTGTGACGTTGAGGCAATTTTCTCAAAGCTGCAGCTTCTACAGTTCCACAGGGTTGAATCCAAGGTTCCATGTCGACTGTTTCAGAAATAATACTGCGAAGCCCGTAGGAGGGTGCAGCGGTCACTGCACTGAGACCAGAACTCAGAAAGAATGCTAGGCTTGTGAGGGTGGCCGTGTGTACCACCGAATCTGAAATCAGAAAATCGAACATTTTTACTTGAGGAAAAATGACAAGGAATAATTTTACAGATAGTTTGAAAACTTCGAAAAGATGATGTTTCAAAGAACCAAACTTTGATTGATTCTAGTCTCGTTCTACTGGAGATTCAGCAATAATAGGGATAAGGGACTATACTTGAATTACGTAACGGATTAGAGGACCTCTAAACGACCCCCATCCCTCCATGTAACAAACCGTAACAAAATATTTCTATCCCCCCCCCCCTCCAATCTTTGTACGTGATTTGTTATTTTTGTAAATTTTCGTTGGACTGAGTTGAAAGGACGTCCATAAACGTCTTTTTGTAGAAAACTATAAAATTTTCGATGAAAGATACTTTTTTTTAATTTCGCAGAATATGTTGATGTTCGTTGGCTTACAAATACCATTATTTGGTTAAATGTTCTAGTCTTATGTTGACAAATTATTTTGTTTTCTATCTGTAGTTGCATTATTACAATAAAAAACTTCATTTCTTTGGTTGAGAATTCAACTATTTTGTTGAAATATAATTTTTTCTGATTTAGGGATTTATTTTTCGAACTAAATACCTAACTATTCCATTTCTGGTTGAAAGTTTATATTTTTTGTGGGGAAGTTAATCTTCTCTGGTAAAAATTATATTATCTTGTTAAAAAATCGTCTTTATAATGAAAAACTAACCTTCTTGATCGAAAATTCATCCTTTCTGGTAAAAAATGCAACTGTCTGGCTACAAGTAAACATATTTTGGTTGAGGGTTCAACTATTTTGTTGGAAATTCTTTTTATTTTTGGTAAAGAAATAACATTTTCATTTAGAAAGTTAAGTATCTAGATCAAGAAATATCGTAACATCTGAAAATTCAACGATTTGTTCAAAAGTTCAGGCATTTGGTATGAAATTCATGTATTTGGTTAGAAAATCGTCTCTTTAGTTGGAAGTTGATCTTCTTTGTTGAAAATTCATTCTTTTTGGCTGTATATGCAACTGTTTTCTTGACAATTAATTTGTTCTGCTTCAGGAGTAAACTTTTTCTCGGACAAAATTGTATTTGTTTGGTCAAAGATTCATTTCTTTGGTTGAGAATTCGTTTATTTTCCAAAAAAGTCTAACTATTATGTCGAAAATCAATGTATTCGATTGAAAATTTGTCTTTTTTCATAGTTAATTGATTTCTTATGGTCCAGAATCGAACTTTTCTGTAAATTTTTTTTTTTTTTTTGAACATTCTTCTATTTGGTTGGAAATCCATTTTTACGTTGGTGAATCATATTTTTAGTAAGGAGGTTATCTTCTTGTTTGAAATTCATCTTTTTTAGATTAAAATACAACTGTTTAATTGAAGATTATTTTGTTTTAGTTGAGGATTCAACTATTTTCTTAAGAATTCGTCTTTTGACTTGAAAATTCAACAGCTTGATAAAAAGCTAAATTATTTGGGTAAAACTAGGTTCCTTGTTGAAAGTTAGTCTTTCTGGTGGAACATTAATCTTCCAGGTTAAGAATCCATTTTTTTGGTTGAAAATTTTATACTATTTGGCTTAGACTTAAACCATTTCCTTAGAATAAATTATTTAGATTTACCTTTCTGGTTGAAAATGTAAATCTTTTCTTGAAAATTCTTCTTTTATTTAATTGGAAATTGAATTTTTTTCCTGATAATCTGACTATTATATTCCTGTTCAAAAACTCACCCTCCACAAATTGAAAATTTCCATATTTGATAGAGAATATTATGTACAAGTTTCTTTGTCAGAAGTTCGCCTTTTTCAATAAATTTGATGAAAAATCATTTTTTCCCCCAGATTAATTTTCGAAACGTCTGTTCTACCTATTCTCTGTTATACTTGTTGTTTCTTGAAACATGCAACTTTTTTGCTTGAGAACTAAACGGTCTTCTTAAATACTCATCTCTTTGGACAGGAAATTAATTAATGCCGAAAATACACTTATTCGGTTGAGGAGTAACTTTTGGTTAAAAAGTAGTTTTTCAAACTAGAAATTTAACTCTCCCATTATTCTGCTGTACAAACTAAAAAGATACATAAGTGACATTTTCATAAAGAATTAGTTCTTGGTATCACTGGATTTGTCAGAAAAAGCTGCATCTAAGTATGTTAATAAAAATGATAAATTATAAATATTTATTACAAAAAAAGACTACTCAATAATAAGGAATGTTGAAAAAGTTGAAAAATACAACAGAAAAAGATACACAAAGCACTTTGCGTGTCCTAAAATTTGCACGCGGTATCTGATACATCATCGTACAAGTAGAAAAGAACCGATAGTGTTTTGTGTCTTTCTTGCCTTGTAAAAGTGACCAAGTGCGGAGCGTATTTACAAACAAAAAGTAACGCTTGCCCTTGTGTTTGTTATGGCTTTGTAGATCGGTTCTTTTTGCCTTGTATTTTCGACTTTTCACGACTACTTAAAACCCTTCAGCCCATTTTCTAATAGAAATTGTTCGAAAAATCAATTTTTTTATTACAAAATATGAAAGAGCGAATCATTTTAACCCAAATAGTGTATCTAGATTATTCAAAATTTTATTCGATATTAAAGTTCTTTGAGCAGTACGGCAGTATTGGTAGAATACTCATGGTTCCTAGATAAAAATTCAACTTATTGCTTGAGAATTATGTTGAAGAATTCTTCTTTCTTTGAAAATTTAGCTGTGTTTGAAGA
Source organism: Neuroterus valhalla (assembly GCA_011762715.2). Classification (NCBI taxonomy): domain Eukaryota; kingdom Metazoa; phylum Arthropoda; class Insecta; order Hymenoptera; family Cynipidae; genus Neuroterus; species Neuroterus valhalla. Next base: position 10,941 of record WSXT02110668.1, read on the forward strand.
TAGTTGTCCTTTCCGATTGTCAATTCGCTTTTTATGGGAGGAAAGATACCTTTTTTGAATCAAAATCCATCTTTCTTGGTTTGGAATTAACTTTTTTCTTGATAATTTAACGATCTTTCAAAAGCCTCGTTTTTACGGCTTGAAAACTCAATTATTTGGTTGAAATTGCATCTGTTTTCAACTAGATTGTACTCTCTAAATATTGTGGAGTGAATTTTTTACACTACACTTGGAGTGAATCGCCAATTAATTCTAATTGGAGTGA
>WSXT02110679.1:0-11205 GCA_011762715.2 Neuroterus valhalla
TTTTTTGTCTCGCGCGATGTTTACCGAACTCGTCTTCGGTAAACATCGCGCTCAACAAAAAACGCCTGTGTCTATCCTTAGGTGCATAATATACTATTTCCCAGACGGTCTTAGACATATTAGAGTCTCCGAATTCGTTTTGCTCCATCAAAATTTTCCTAGACAGTCTAAGACTTTATGCAGTTTTTTCTTGCCCTAAGTATTGAAATATTTTGTAAATATTGAAAAAAGGAGGCTTTCAATTTTTATAACATTTTGGTACCCGTCCAGGATTCCCAGACCGAGTTCTTCACTTTTTATAGGACAAATTTTTTCCGTGGTATTCTATAGGAAAGAAATGAAATAGAAAATTGGAAAGGAATTGACTTTGTTTTGTTCTCTGAGTTTCTTCACCTCTCTTAGCGAGTGTAAATATGAGATACGTGAATATCTATTTCAGGTAAAAAAACATCATTCGTATGGTGAGTTTAAGAAACATCGTCCTCGGCATTAAGAGATTATTTGATGAAGCCAATTCTTTGCTCAAGAATATGATTTCAACGTTTTTACCGACTTCTTCAGTTCGCATTGAATCAAAATACATTCTTAAATATTCACTCAACATACATACATTTCGAGTATATTTACAATGTATTTACAATCGCATTTATCTCCTTATAGTTTGCATCCTATACAACACGTAACAAGTCAACGAAATAAAGAGCATAATTCTTTGAAGGAAATGCATGTCACCTCATCTCCAGTGTTGTATACATTTAGAGATAAACGTGTTGTACAATGCACTCATGGATCCATATGAAAATTGAGCTGCCGGATCGAAGAAGGGCACATAAACTCATATCGCTGGGAATGGGGAGGCCTGTAGCCGCTCGGGTTTGAGCGACGTTCACGGGCCTCCATACTCCCAGCGAAAAGAGTTTATGTGCCCTTCTTCGATCCGGCAGCTCAATTGTCCCTGGAAAGAATTGAATAACATTCTCGCGTCCTATCTTAAACTTCGAAAATGTTTACAATTCATCTTGCACGTAATGCATACAGATCGGGCTCTTCACAGATTTCAAGTGATGCTGAAAAATAACAATTATGATACAATGCATGATGCCTTATGCAGCATGTGCCGCAATATCTACAAAATCAAAATATTTGAACACAGCTTTACACAGGCCTTGGCTATATTGTTTTGAAACGTTTATTGTAATGCGTCATTATTATTATTAATATAAATCTTTAACGTATCAAATAAATAAAGTCAGGAATATTTTTATTAAAAGTGTTATCTAAGAGGCAGCATTCAATGATCCTTGTTTTTCTTCATATGATCTATATCAGAGGCGCACAGAGGGAGGGGCAAGTGGGTCGATTTGCCCCGGGCCCCGCTGAAGCCATTAATCCATTAATATGAGAATTTAAAAATGAGGGGCCCCACAATATTACAATATTCTGCCCCGGGCCCCCTTCAGCTTCTGTGCGCCCCTGAACTATATTACGCAGTGGAAAAATACGAAAACGCTTCAAAATATGTCCTTGATTCACTTAATTGAGATGATGAATAAACTTGAAGCTGTTTGCGCCAAATTCGTTTCTCACAATTGCACAATATTTTTCTATGTCGTCATAAAGAACATTCTATGGTGTCATAAGGACATTCTGCGTGCTTAGCATGGAGAAGAACCACTACAGGTTAGACGAGTTTCTAAGTCGGTACGGTAGGAATCTATATCCAAATATAAAAAATGCATAAATCCAATTATAAATTGGATAATTTCAAATTGAATGGTTCGAATTCTAAATTATTCCATACTAAATTAATGAATATTGATAATTTTGGATTCAAGTGTTTAAAATAATACAATTTATAATATAAATTAAATCTAATCATTTTCAAATCGACGGACTAACAATTAGACATTCATCATTCAAAAGCTCCAGCAATTATATTCTAATGTCATCCTTTTCGATTTAACTTACAAATGTTGGTACTATATTTATTTACTTAGTATTTTCTATTTGAAACGCTTTAACTTTCTAATATTTCCAGTAATCTTCTTGCATTTTCAACAAAATAGATGAATTTTCAATCAAGTGGTTGGGTATTCAAACAAAAATATGAATATAATACCGAAAAAGAAGAACTTCCAACAAAAAATCTGAACTCCCAACAAAGTGATTGAATTTTCAATAAAAAAAGACGAATTCTCAATGAAGAAAAAGTAGTTAAAGACAACCAAAACCAAATAATGTTCAACCAAACAGTTGCATTTTGAACTTACAAAGACGAATTTTTAACAACATTTGTTTTGGATTTTTTAGTAAAAAAATATGAATTTCCAACAATAAAGTTAATTTTTAACCAAATAGTAAAATTTCCTACCAAACACTATGAATTTTCAACCAATTTAATGGATTTACAACAAGACTCTTAAATTGTGAATAAAATTATTTAAAATCTTACAAAAAATGATATATTTTAACCGAACAGTTACATTTTTTATCAATGCAGACCAGAAAGACGAATTTTTAACCAAGCAATTGAATGTTTTATTCGAAAAGTTCGCTTCTATAAGTTTGAAAAATAAATCTTCAAACAAAATGCGGAATCTTTAACCGAAAAAGATGGATTTTGAACGAAAAATTCATTAGTTAATATTTAAACCGAAGAACGTTTCGTTTTTAAATCAAAAACATTTGAGTTTAGAACTCATAAGACGAATTTGAAAAGAAACTTGAATCCTTAATCTCAACAGTTCAGTGTTTTTCCAAACTTTTGCATTTTTAATAAAAAAAGCAAATTTCCAACCTTCTGTTCAAGGTTGTAACCAAAGAGATGAATCTTCAAACTAAAAAGAAGGAAAATACTTTTTAACTAAGCAAGATTTTTCAGCCGAGAAGAGAAAAAAAATGCAATTAAAGTGTTAAATTTTCAACCTAAAAACATGAATTTCGCATAAAAAACGAAAAGTTGATTCTTTTACCAAAAAAGAAAAATTTCTATTCAAAAATGTTAAATTTCGAGAGAAATCATTGAATTCTCTACTTAGGGATATCATTTTTTAAGTCAAGAATGGAACAAATAAATTTGCAGATTAAAAATTCATTTTCGAGAAAAAAAAATTAGTACCTATCAACAAATTAGTTGAACCCGAAAATATGAATTTTCTAACAAAAAAATGCAATTTTCATCCAGATAATAACGTTTCCAATAAAAAATAAAAAATTCTCTATCAAAAATTTAGTAGTGGACTTTTTAAAACATATTTTGGCAAAGCTAGCTCAAAAATTTGTTCAAACACCAAAATGACTGGAGAACTGGCCTGAGAAAAGGCGCTGCTCTCAGAGGGAACTCTAGTGCGATATTGAAAAAATATTCATGATATTGAAAATTTCCAATAATAAAATTGATTTCATTTAATGAAATCCTCTTTTGTCCCCTTTTTCGGAATGAAATTCTCCTCCTGCTATAGTTGTAGAATAAGTATTTTTCCAGGATATTAATATAAAATATTTCTCCTGTTATCAGATCAATTGGGAAGAAGAAAATAGCAGTGGAAAAATGTCGGAGCCGGGAAAAGGAAAACCTATGGGCCGAGGTCGTGGCCGAGGAAGACAACTCCAAACTCCAGAAAAAGGAGCTGAAGGTCCTTCTGGTCCTGTTCAGCAAAGACCCTTACAAGCGCCTTCTGCTTGGGTTAGTGAAAAATATATTCTGCACTTTCTGCTTACGTTTCCCTAATACATCCCTTTTCCTTAACTCATTTGTCCTCTCGTATCCTTTTTCTGAATTGTCAATTGTATTTCCTTCTTTTTTTTCCTCAAATTCCTTACAGTGCCCTTCAGTCCCATCTCCTATATCTCTATCCGTTAGAACATTTTTCTTCCTTTATCCTAGTTCATTAATTATATCTCTCCATCCTTCTCCTTTCTTCTACCTCCCTCCTCAAACACTTTTTCGATAGCACCCTTCTTTTTCATTTCTTACCTTTGCTTTAATTTTCCATGCCCTTTCTCCTGCTTTAACACTGATTTTATATACCGTTCTTGTAACCTCTCAATCTCTTCTCTTCCATCCTCATATCTCTGCTCCTATCCAATATTTTTAAATCTTTTTTTTACTATTTCCAATATCTCTTTCATTCTTCGAGTCGCTTTTTCATTTTTCTCTCTTAACTGACCCTATTCACCTTATCCCTTTCATCTCTCATACCATTGACTTGATTTCCAATATTTCCCCCACACTCCACCATTCTTCCCCTTTAACTCACGAGCTCTTTCTATCACATTCATTTATCTTCTCCCAGTCTTCCCTCTTCCTAAACTTTTCTCAACATTATATTTCTATCCCGCACACTCCTTTCCTTTTCGTCAGCTATCCGATAGATGCTGCCATGTCTTATCTACCCATACACATACCCTGATTTTCTCTTCTCAGCCTCCGACCTCATAACATTAATCCTCTTTATTTATTTCCCAGTCTCTATCTAGCTGTTCGTGTCTTTTTATTTTCTACTACCTGTCATCCTCTATCTTTTCTTCACAATGTCTCATAGCCTATATTTTCTCCTCTTGTCCCTCGGTCTCTAAATACTCTCTTTTTACTCTCTTTTAACTTCTTCTTATCGAATTAAATCTACGGCCTCCCATCCTCTTTCTGCTACTCTTACTATCACTTCATCACTAACTTCCCTGACTTCCCCCCCTTCAGTTTTTCTTCGAATTTCTACGTCCTTTTTTAAAAACTCCTCTGTAACCCTCTTCTTTCACCGTATAACCCAGTCTACTTTTAATGTCCATCTAATACATCTCTCTCGCAACTTCTCTATTTCTATGCTCTCTTTCCGTCCCCATATCTCTGCTCCGTCGTCCAATACCGGCCAAGTATTTTTCCAACCCCGTACCTTACGCCACCTTATCCTGTACTACAACCTTACTTTTTTTGTAAAGATCTCAGCTTCTCTTTTCCTTAATTCTTCTCTCACCCACATTTTCTCTATAGATTTATTTATCTCTTACCCGTCAAATGAGTCGAACGCTATCTTCGAAAGTGTAATCCCATAAACATTCATGTCCTGCTACCTTTTCCTCTTTTTATCCCTCTATTTACCCTACTCCGTACACATCTTATTGCACAATATCGACGCCTACCCCTTTAATTCTTTTCCCCTATATTTCCAAACTTCATTCGGGATCTCATCTATACTTATCGCCCTCGCTATTTCTCCTCTTTTTGATATCCTCTTCTTCGTCCCAACCCCTTCTTTATTTATATTGTTTTTCTCCTCCCAACATTTCCATAAAATATTGTTTCCATTCTAACATTTCAATCTCTGTATTAACTCTCTTCTTTTTTTGTTCTGTCTATTCATCTTTCCATACTTCTTCCTACGTCCTATCCTTTTCTGACTCCTCAAGCCTTCTATATAATTCCTCATTTTTCTTATCACATAACTTATTACACTGTTTATTATTCCTTTTGTATTTTTCTACACTGCTTCTCCCGTTTTTTTATTTCTTTCATCTCTTCCTCTCTTCTTCCATTGAATTCCTCACCCAAGCTACCCATTTTATCCTCTTGCTTCCTTCTTTCATATAGCAATATCCTCTAACACTCTCAGGGTGTCGACATGACCGGGAAATGGCCGGGAATTCTATTGACCGGGAATTTAATTTAAAAACCAGGAATTTACTTAACTTCGTGAGAGGAAGAATTTTTTTTTCTCCATCATAAGAAAAACGTTCTGCAAATTTGTTGCTCTGTGAGATTTTTTTAGCTGACTCAAAGTTGAAAATCGAATTGGTGATAGCTCAATTATACAGGAAGGATTATTGTATAAATTTTTCCAATAAATGTATTTATCACGTTTTATTTGCTTTTTCTTATTTATCTGACTTAGGACAGAGAATTTCAGAGAAGAATTACAGTTTTTATTTTAGGACAGGGAGTTTCAGTAAAGAAGTATAATTTCACTTTAAACAGGGAATTTTTCACATGGAACGGGAACTTTTCAAACTAATTATAATTCGGATTTAAAAGAAAGGAATTTAAAAAAAAAATCCTTCCTCCAATTCAAAATTCGTCACAATTTTAAAGTCCCCTCTTCTTAATATTAAATAAAGAAAATACTTCAAGCATTCTTTAGAGTAGAAGTAGTATTCCGAAGAAGAAATATTTTTGAAACTGCTTGTTTAAAATTTAAACTTGTTTGCTGAGAGTTAAAGTTTTATGTTAAAAATGCATTATTTCAATTCAAAATCCACCTCTGGTTGAAAATTCAAGTATTTTGTTAAACATTGGTTTTTGAATTTGAAAATTAAACTATTTCTTTGAAAATTTGTGTACTTCGTGGAAAATTTGCCTTTTTTGTAGAAAATTGATATTTATGGTCAAAAATTCATTTTTTTGCTCAATCTATTCATTTGAAGATTCACCATTATACCTGAAAATTCATCAGTTTGGTAGAAGATCGATTTCTTCAACTGAAAATTCAATGGTTTAATTATTAGTGAAAAATTGATCTTTTCTAGTTTGAAATTCGACCATTCGGTAAAAGTTTGTCTTTTTAAATCAGAAATTCAATTATTTCAATGAAAAATTTCGTTTGGTTTCAAATTAATATTTCGAACTAAAAATGTCACTTATCCATTTTGGTTTGAAAATTTTTGTTTCACTAGTTCTAATTTCAACCAATTCATTGAAAAATCGTATGTTTTGGTTGAAAATTAATTTTTTTTTCATAAACTGAACTATTCTAGTTCAAGGTTCATCATTTCAGTAAAAATTTGGCTTTCTGGCTTAAAATTCAACTACTTCTCTTAAACATTTGAAATTTCATTTGATTCTTCATTTGTTTGTGTAAAAATGTAAGAATTTGGTTAAAAATTAGTTCTTTTTTTGTTTGTTAAAAGTTTTTTTTGTTATAAGTAATTTCTTTCAACAGAAAATGAAACTTTTGAGAATTCAATAGTTTTGGTTAAAAATTCAGTTGTCCAGTTTAACATCCATTTTGTTCAATTCAAAATTTGAGTATTCAAATTTTCGTTGTCAATTTGTCTTCTTCAGCAAAAGTTAATTTATCTGTTTGAAAACTCAACTCCTTCAGTTGAAGATTATTTTATTGTTTTTTGTATAAAACACTTATGCTTGGTTTGAAATTGGTTTTTTAAAGTAAAAATTTTAGAGTTATATTTGTGGTTGAGAATAATTTTTTTTTTAGTTTGAAAGTCGATTATTTTGTTAAAACGTTGCATTTTTCTTTGTGGGGAAATATTCTTTCTACTTGGAAATTAATCTTCATGCTTGAATATTCACCTTGATGGTTAAAAACTTGAAGTGCTCCAGTTAAATATTTCTTCTTTTTATTTGAAACTTTAATTGATTCATTTTGCAATGTTTGATATGTTGTGTTGAAGGATGTTCAGAATAAATGTCATGAATAAAAATAAAAGTTTGCGTTTTGCAACATATTTAATATAAATATTTTACTTCAACTCGACCGGAAAAATTGAAAAACTTGACCGTGAAGAACCGGGAAATGACCAGGAATTTGAAATCTTGCGCCGAATCGACACTCTGATTCTTTTTATTTTCCCTTCATCACTATTTCCATCTCGTTTACATTTCTCTCTCTCTCATTCTCACCATCTTCATCGTTTCCTTGAATTCTTCTATTGCCTTGAAACATCTTTTAATTTTTATTTTATGTAAGCAAAATTGACTTTCTTTACAAAACAATTGATAACATTTCTTTCTTGAAAAAAACCTAAAAATTAACTGTTTTTTCTCCGTAGCGGTATTGAAATCAATTAATGTTTTTTGTGTAATTGACAGAATCTTGAAATTCTACTTTTATCTGTTTACATTATAGACTCCGTCTTATTGACTTTTTTCTCTCTAGAAATGTTTTTTAGGAAACGTTCGAAAGATGTTATTTCAGTTATTTGAAAGAAATATTTTTGCTAAAAGAAAGATGAAATTGATTGCCAGTTCGTAATTTGTTAGTACTATTTTTCATGTTTTAATTTATTATAAATTTAAATTGAATATATGGTACCCAATTTCCAAAATCTATAAACTAATATTGTAAACCATGATTCGTACGATTATTATTAAAATCAGATTAATATTTTATTTATATGGAATTTAATGATGCGAACATGTCACAAATTAAATTGATGATTGTCAAATCGGGGATAGTAGTTCAAATTGATTATTAATTCCGTTTCACTAAATTTCACGATAGAGATGGTTTTCACAATTTTTTTTAAATCGCTCAAAAAGAAGGAACCTTGGACTTACGTGAAACTGACGTGTTTATTAGTTAAAATTTTGTTCATACTTTGTAAATCCTAATTTTCCTTTCTTTATCGCTGAGAATTTTTCTGTACTGTGTTTTAATAATATATAAATAAAAAAATAAAAAAATTTTCAACAGAAAAGATGGATTTTCAAACAAGAAGATTAATTTTACACTAAAAATCAGATTCCCAACAGAATATATTGATTTTGCACCAAAATAGTTGAATTTTCAGCCAAATAGTTCAAGTTTGAATCCCCAAAAAGGCGAATTTTCAACAAAACTGTATCATTTTCAATTCTACTTTCAAACGAGTAGTTGAATTTACAACCAAAGAGATGATTTTTCTACTAAGAAGATTCATATTCTACAAAGAAAAAACAAATATTTAACAAAATATTGCTATTTTCAACAAAGAGATGAAATTTAATCCAGAAAGAATAATTTTCGAACAGAATAAGAGAATTTGCTGCAAAATATGTCAATTCTAACTCATTTCGATTGAAGATTCGACTATCTTATCAAATAATTCTCTTCTTGTTGAGAATTATTCTTTTTTTCAGTAGCGAATTACCTACTTGACTGGAAGGTGCACTTATTCAAAAAAATGAATTTCCGCTTATTAGAAGATTTATAATTTTAGTTCGTAATTTATCTGTTTGGTTAAAAATGTAACTGTTCTGTTGGAAATTAGGTTTTTTTTTTGTTGAAAATTGATTCTTTCAGCTGAATTTGGCATAATTTATCAGTCGTTGAATATTTATCTTATTTCGTCAAAGAATCAACTTTCTTTTGCGGTTCAAATTTTTAATATTCATCAAGAAAATTAAACTATATCGTTCGAAACCAATGTTCCTAGTTCGTTATTATAGAATTCTTATTTGAGACTAAAGAATTCAGATTCAATCATTTCTTCACAATGAAGCTTTCAATGTGATAAAATTTTACAAATTTTTTTGTCCAAGTCGAAAAATGGTTTACTTTTTATATTTTCCCCATTTTCCAGCTAAAAAATTCCTTACCTTCACAAGTCTTTCTACTTCGTAGTCGAAAAATTGTTTATCTTTAAATAAAAATTTCAGAATCTTTAAGTAAATTGAAAAATATTAGAAATTTGATTTTTTCAATATTGAAGGCTATAAACTTTACATTCATCAACTACAAAGGTTTTAAATTCCGCACTGTTCATTTTCTGTTATTTGAATCTTTAATGTTGTAAGTGGCAAGGTTTTCAATTATGGAAATTTTGACTCTGAGGCTTCTAAGTATAGAAAAATTGCAAAATTTACTTTTGAAGTCGAAAAATTTTTTTAATTTGAATAGAATTTCCAGAATCTTTAGGTAAATTCAAAAATATTAGAAATTTGTTTTTTTTTCTTCAAAATTTAAGGCTATAAACTTCACATCCATCAACTACGAAGGTTTTTAATTTCCTACTGTTCATTTTCGACTACTGAGGCTGTCAATTGTAGGAAAATTGAAAATTTTACTTTTCCAAGTTGAAAAATGATTCACTTCTTACATTTTCCCCCTTTTCTAGCTGAAAAATTCATTACTTTCACAAGTCTTTCTAGTTCGCAGTCGGAAAATTTTTTATATTTGAATAGAATTTCCAGAATCTTCAAGTAAATTTGAAAGTATTAGAAATTTGTTTTTTTTTTCCAAAATTTAGGGCTATTAACTTTATATTCATCAACTACGAAGGTTTTTTATTTCCCACTGTTCAATTTCTATTACTTGAATCTTAAATTATTTTAATTCGCAAGATTTTTAATTATGGAAATTTCGACTACTGAGGCTGTCAATTGTAGGAAAATTGAAAAATTTACTTTTCCAAGTTGAAAAATGGTTTAATTTTTACATTTTCCCCTTTTTCTAGCTAGAAAATTCCTTACCTTCACAAGTCTTTCTACTTGGCACTCGAAAATTTTTTCAAATTTGAATGAAATTCCCAGAATCTATAAGTAAATCTTCAATTAAATTCTGACTACTGAGGCTGTTGATTATAGAAATATTGCAAAATTTACTTTTCTCAGTTGAAAAATTTTTTACTTCTCTAATCTGCCTTCTTTCTAGCCGAGGTGTTACTTTTCTATTTTCTCCTCTTTTATAGTCGGATAATTGTTTCCAATTTGACTAAAATTTGTAGAATCTTGAGGGAATTTTTAAAAAGTCATTTTTTCCAATTTTGTGGATTTTGAATATGAAATTTTTCAACTATTGAGGCTTTGATCTTAAAACTCTAGCATTTTCAATATTGGATTTAAATACATCGAATGTTTGAAACGCTGAAGTTTCAATTCGAAATTTTGGTATAATTTCAAGTTTTTTCGAAAGTGACGGATTGTTATTGCCTCCAGTGTAAAATTGTTCAATTCAGAAAGTTTTGATTTTCATGAACATTCAAATTTAATGGAAGAGATACAGATTTGAACATTTTTAATTCGCTTCTAAAATCTATTAAGAAAATGCCTTATTCAAAAATCAAAATAGCTAAATTAAACATTTGTATTAAGGTTTCAAAACTTATTTTTTTATAGGGTCGCCCATCACAACCTCCCTCAGCTGTAGCCTCTGCAGCTCCCTCTGCAGCTCCTGCTGCATCTTCAAGACCTTCTTCTGGTCCTGTACAACAAGGAGGTCCACAAGGACCACCTTCAGCTTGGGTTAGTATAAAAACATATTTATTTCTCTAATTACTAGGTAATATTTGCATTTAAAATTACAAATTACGTCCCTGAAACATTATAAAATATTTCAAAGTCTGTGGCCAGGCGTTCCGAAATTAATTCTGAACTGGGCTTAAGGTCATGTCAGGGGGCGATTGACTATTCGCTCACAACCACGGTCGTATACACAGGTCCGGGGGCTCTCGTGGTGGGGGATGTTCCCTTATTGAAGCTTCCGGTTCATTCAG
>WSXT02110690.1:0-11204 GCA_011762715.2 Neuroterus valhalla
TTGCAAGCCCCAACCTACCCGTGTACGCAGGGGTGTCCTTAAAAAATCTTACCCCACCCGGCCCCACAAAAAAAAAAAAAAAAAAAAAAAAAAAAAAAAAGCTCTCCGCCAGTCGTCATCTATCCGAGCAAGGACGAAGACGTTCGCCACGGAGAGTATTAACACTGCCTACCCGTCATCTACCATCGGCCAGAATTTTATACAATCGATTACTATAGAAAAGGGATTTAATTTTTCGAAAAATTGACAAGGGTAACGTAACCATAGCCGCGAACAGATCTGATTAAAACAAAAATGTTGAGCTGTTGTAATTGATACATCTCTCTACAAAAAATTAATTACAACCCTGGTACCATTCGTTAGTCAGACAGTTCATGACATTGTAAAGGGATGGGAAAACAAGGCATCCATGAAGGATCAATGACATATCGGTGGTAAACGCGAGTAGCAATATTAGGAGAAGCGTATGTGCTCCCGAAGTTTCATAAGCCCAGTTCGAGTTGGAGACTGACAAAATTATGTCATTCATTGGATCCCCAACTCATAATTTACCATCCTATTCATCAAAAGTTGATGAGCCTACATCAACAAGAACTAATTCTTTCATTAAGGAGAGTTGAGATTTCAAAGAATAGATCGGTAATATCAAGATTCCTACTAACTACTCAATATTTGATAGCATTCATTTGAATTCAGCCTCGTCTTATGTGGAACGTAGATCAAAAAATAATAGAAACCTAACAAAAATACCGTTAGACAAAACGTTGATAGCAGTAAGAACAGTCTCTAATAACACTGCGTCTTCTCCTAATAATAATTATTATAAGAAAGATTCAAGCTGTCTGATGGATTTACCTTTGTCACCAATGATTTCAACCATAGTACTTGACTTTGTGGAAAGAGGGGATACATCTTAATGAATTGAATTGAATGAATGAAATTTTAAACCAATTTTTTATGAAAGATTTGTCGATGATGTATTCACAATAATTCTCAGTGAAAGGATTAGTAAATTCGTGAAAGCAAAAGAACAGTGTTGAACAATCCATACAATTCACTTTTTAAACTGAGGCTTATAATACCTAAAATTGGTTAGACCAATCAATCATAAAAACTGAAAATGGTTGAAAACCCGAAAAATTGACACGTCGATGCATTAAATTGAGCCGCGTTGATCTTCAGAGTAAAAATTTGAAGTTTATGGAAGAAACACTCAGGCTAAATGATTATCCTTTTTCGCTTATTGGACGTATTATTGAAGAAGAGCCTGACGTTCATAACGCATCCAATAACAATAAGGAACAGAAATCTTTAGACAATCTCAATAGAAACAATAAATCTTCAAATCTTCCAAACATTCAAGGACCATCTGAGAGGATCAGGGGTTCTCTTAGAAAATTCAATATTGATCTCCATCTTGAAAAGTCGCAAACTAGAATATCTTCTTATGAACAAAAAAGATCAAGATGTCAAAGAAAACTTATCGAATGAAGTTTCTTTGATCAAATGTACCAGTTGCAACAAAGTATACATCAGGCAACCAGCAGGGGATGAAAGACACGCATTGCTGAACATAAAAGAGATTGCGTAAACAGGGACAATGAGACTGGTCTTTCGCAACATTCTTGGAAATGTAGCCATTATTTTGATATCGAATTTAGTAAAACATAAAAATTAAAGCAAGAGAATATATTGCCGGAAAACGTAAGACTGTAGAATCAATCTTTGTAGAAAACTATTCTGATACTTGTGTGAATTTAGAAACTGACAGAAGACATCAGCAATGATTAGCAATGTACTCTAGACTGAATAAATAACAGATTTCAAGCTTCCTGGCGCGCTCACCAGCTGACTCGCGAGCTGTCCTTTCAACTATCTGTGTTGCTGTTCATCTACACACTTCTCACATATTCGAAGCATCTCAACAATCAGCTGCTATTTGATTCTTGTATTCTTCCGTCTCTAATCATAACCAACAACCAAATGTTGTGTTCATTTCTGTATTCGTTTCCAAATATGAATTTTTCAATTCTGACATTTCATCATCTCTTTTCTAGGAGGTTGAACTTAACGGTTTAATGAAATTGGTTTTCTGACCTGATTTCATACTACTACTTGATGTAACAGGTAATATGTCATTTTTGAGTATGACAATCTTTCATTTCTGTTGATTTCAAAGTTTCTCCCAATGTATTGGGAATGAGTCTTAGCATACAATCATTTGTTATTTTCTAAATTAAGTGTATTTCAACCCACAAAAAGATACATAGCTCTGTCGAAACGTCAGTATTGTTTGGACTTACTGGACACTCTCATTCATTCGGAATAAAAGGTTAATTTGAATTTGGAACGGATGATCAACATAATTTTTTTATTTTCTCCTTCTGGAGAAGTTCACATTAGCCAGAAGGAAATAACCTCTCTCCTTTCTACTCGCTCTCAGACCACGACTCTGCTTTCAGTCCAGTACTACCTAAAAATCACACACCACCAGCAAGAAAGGAAGGGCCTCTCTCACGCAAGTTTTTAGATCACGATTCTGATCAGAGGCCAGTACTGCGCCCGTCAGTCAACTACAATTAACTAGAGAGGATGAACCTCTTTTCTCTCTTACTCTCTGGCACCCCTCCCCCTCTATTTCTCAAAGCGCTTCTATCTGTCTAATGCTCTGCTCTCATCCTCAACGCCTTTAGGAATTTGGAGGCAAGAGAAAATAAAAGCGGTATTGAGTTTAACTTCAGAATCATTCTTGATAACCTGATATTCAAACCAGTCCTTCTCAGGTCCTTTTCGCAAAAATTCATAAATGTTTGTCCTTTCCTGGACATTTGATTCTCTCCACCTTAATTTTGGTTTGTTTTCCTGTTTGATGATCCTCCTTCCTTCTGGGGTTTAACTTCAACTACGTGCGCTGTAATCTCTAAGGCAAGGTCCTTGCATCGTTTGAAGCCTGTCACGAGGACCTCCTGATTTGAGGTTTTGGCTTGGCAAGCGAGTCGCAGCTAGCGACTTAAGGCCCCGTCCTTGAGGACCTTCTGAACTAGTAAGCCCGGCCACTTTGATGGACGAGGGGCGACCTAAAGGCCGGTTCAGACTAGCCGTTCTCGGTTGCGGTTCGCTCGTTAAGTTGGTTTCTCGGTCGAACAGTGCGTACTCGGTCCCGGTTCCAGTTTGGTTCGAGCAAATGCTTGAACCAAACCGGAACCGGGTTCAGAACCTGAACTGGATTAAAATCGAACCTAAATATGTTCGATTCTAATTTCAACCGTGTCGTTCGCAACTGTAGCCAATGAGAGCGCTCGCTTAAATCACGAGACCTGTTGCACGTTACTCACGTCACTTCAATCTATAAACTGCGCATGCGTGCGAATGACAATCGTTAAGCTGAATCGGCGCAGTGTGAGCTGCATCGGTAAACCGAGAATCGAACCGGCAAACCGCAACCGAGAACGGCTAGTCTAAACAGGCCTTGAGGCCAATTCAGACTAGCCGTTCTCGGTTGCGATTCCCCAGTCCTGCTCGGTTCTCGGTTGTGCGATTTAGCTCACACAGCGCCGATTCGGATCAACGTTTGCCATTCTCACGCTTGCGTGGTTCGTAGGTTAAGGTGACATAAGTGACGTTTAATATTACAACCAACAAGCTCGAGAAACAGCTGACAGGCCTCGTGGCTTCAGCGAGCGCTCTCATTGGCTACGGATGCGAACGGCACGGTTGAAATTAGAATCGAACCTAAATGCTTCAACCGAACCGGAACCAAGTGCGTGCTGATTGGTCGAGAGTCCAACCGGACGAGCGAACCGCAACCGAGAACGGCTAGTCTGAATTGGCCTTTAAGCAAAGATATTATTATCTTCGCTGTAAGGTGCTTCTTGGGACCTTCTGAGCTTCTTCGACATTGACATATTGGAGGAGACCTTGCATGGCGAAACATTTTGAGCAGTGACAAATGAACAAATATCATCGCCCAGCGATACTAATTTCGTACACACTAGCAATTCTGATTGGCGCATCAGAATCTTAGACTCTACCAGGACGTTGTGCACCCCTTCCGCCAGAGACCGTATCATTTTGCTGAGTACTGGAACTTTGTCGGTGAATTCGTCTAGAATTTGCTCGACCACAAGCCTTTCAATTCCCTGTCGGAGGACGTGCAGATTGGACCAGGATCCTGTATTTGATTCATCGTGGGAAGCTCCGGGGTTTCCATTGAAGTGTGACGAAGTAGATCACCAACGTAGAAAACGATTCTTTCTATTGGAAATTTATCGAGAGCGTCCAGAAGTACGTTCGTGAGACGGTTGACGCCTCTTCCGAAGCCTCCAGGCTCTCCTTACCTCCGATTCTACACCATTTCTTCTGCGCAAACTTACGGCAGCCCTAATCAGCGTTTAACGCTGTGACTTAAGTTTATTTTTCCACCCTTCTCCCGTCAACCTCAGATCTTCCTATATCACCATCATCTTCTACCTTCCCTCCCGTATAGTTCCTGGAGTGCGACCTTCCTTCCCATGGATGATTACTAACTTCCTTTTACCCTGAGGTAATCGCTATGATTTGACCTTCTTCCTCTTCCCTCTTTTTCTCCTACAAATCACTTTTGTCTTTCTTTCTTTCTAGCTTAACGCCTCTTCCTGAGTTTACACGTTATAAAGTCTCGACCATTTAGTCGTTCCTCCATCGTTCACGTTATAAGATTCAGCTAGTTCATCTTATCATTCCTTGAATCCTTAACCATGTTATTCTTAACCTTTTCACTGCATGTTCCAATAAGGGAAGACATTATCTCCTTTCCTTCTCCGTTTGCCCAGTGAGATTATTCTCACATAATAGCACATGAGAATATTAATAGGGAATCAGAGAGATTCAAGAACAATCCCAACCCTGATCATTCCCTTGTTACATGCAGTCTCTCATACAGGGAACTTAGGAATAAATTCTTTCAAAATAGGCTTTTTTCCGTTACAATATTTTTAACACTACACTTCTTCTTATAACACTTCTTTTTATCCTTGAGGATACTTTTTTCAGACGCCTTTAGCCATTCCCTTCATCTCAAGAAAGTGCAATCTAACTTGGCTCATTTTGATGAAAAGACCTTGTCATTTATTTTATTGGTGCGTTCAGTTTTAGTACCTGGCATCTAAAAGTGTCAATAGAAGAAAGAGACTTCTTCACGCAGAGAGTAAAAAATCTTTTATAGATCAGAAGATCCTCAACTAGATATGGTGCTGCTGTCAAATACAGAGTCCTCTAGAAGGACTTCAATTGTGCTGATTACTGTTCCAGTGAGGTCTCTCCAGTTACCTTTTTTCCCAGATTAAGCAGTAATGTTATTATTCCAATTAAGTTCTTAGATTGCTCTTGTTCCTCTTTTAGTTAGGTTTAAGGAGGAAAGTCAGGCTGGGCGTAGGATGTTGGCTGTCTTCCTTCAAATGTCATTCGCTTCTTTGGGTAGAAGGGTACAAGGGTACATTGTTGTACAAGTTATTCAAAATTTCTGCACGGAAATTTTAGATGAATCAAATGAGGTCTATGGGCATTCTGTAGGGTAATGATAAAAATGTATCGTTGTTCAAGGAGAAAGTTAAATTTCCTTGCACTGAAGTACATCTTCAAATTGAAGATGCCGCCTCTGAACATGCTGGTACTAAGAGAAGTCGACCATTGGAATTCTGTGAGGGATCTTCCACTCGTTCAAAAATAAGAAAAATATCAGAATTTGAAAAATCAAGCGGTTTTCAATAGGCACTAGCTGCATCTGTTAATCTTTGTTCGAGGGGTGGTAGGAAAGCTGCAAATATCGATGGGATTCGGGATGTATGTATACTTTTACCTCTTATACTCAAGCCCAGGAATCACTTCCTAATCAACTAACGAAGTGACAAGTAAAAATCTGTGAACCTGTCTTACACTCGCTCTCTTCCCATTATGATGCTCAAAATCTTCTCATTACTTCACTTGTTCTCTTGGAGCTGTATACGCAAGAACCTTATTAATCTGAAAACTTGTGTTGTAAAGAAGTTATAGTTTGCGTCTGCTAGAAATTGTGAACCAATAAGAATCCATTCCGTTAAGGAGACTTCTGAAGCATCTAGATCTAAAATAGATCAGTTGCAGAGTCAAATAGACAATCTTCCATCCAGTTCTTTTCAAAAATGATGAATAAGGTTACATTCCGATTTCTCATACTACGCTGTTGATCATGACAGATGGTTAAGTCTGCAATGCAATTACAGAAACTGCTTCTTTACAAAGACTAAAAATTTGAGGGGCAACACGAACTATGACTAACAAAATTGATAAAGCTGCCAGAAGACAAACTGATCCATTCATATTTAGTTTGGTTTCTCCCCTTAAGACGCCCGGATCAGGTGTTTTGAATGTTTGCTGGACATCTCCGACCGCTTGCAATCCAAGAAATGGCAAACTCAAAAGTCGTAGAAACGACGGCAATACAGATTGCAGATTCCTTAGCGAACTTTCGAAATTCACCTATTGTTACTGGAATTAACATATGTTTGGTAGACAAATTTGTTAAGCTTCGAAAAACTTTGTCTTCTGGATTTGGAATTAACAGTGAAGCATATGGGAAAAAAGCTCTATACTCAGCAATTCTCTACATGGGATTATGTGGCAGATATTTTGTGCCAGCTTTTCTACACAAAATTCTAATCCAGGATGCAGTGATCATGGAAAATGATTTGTTGCAAATAAGTTGCAAATATGTGTAGTAGAAGCAAAGGCATTTTTGGTAAACGCACCCTTGCTTAACGCCCTGCCTGATATCAAACCAATCGCTCAGTTATCCATTTACTCTCACACTTGATTTGCTACCATTATATATTGTTTGGTATTCTTTCAGGAGCCACCTATTTACTCCATATTCTCTCAGGGCCTCCCAAAGCTTGACTCTATTAACCTTATCGAAGCATTTCTCGAATCACTCGGAACTTCGCTGTTTACATCACACATATTCATAAATTCACACAGCCACATAAACAAATATTCTCCACATTTTTATTCACAGAAATAATGTCGAGACCGATTCTGCTTCCGCCTCCCACATCAGGATTTTCTTACGTATTCGCGGCTGTGTCTCTGTTGTTATGCTCCGTGGCTTCACCTTCATACAGTTTCTTGAAAAAATCCGCATACAGTCTTACAATTCGTCCGAATCCCATACCATTTCACCATCAGCATTCCCATTTCCGAATTTTTTATTGCTAGTATTCCTTTTTCCAGTCTTCATAACCCATTCCCAGAATAGTTTCTTCTTTTCTCGGAATCCATTTTGCATTTCCGTATCCTTTTCCGTTTTCATTCCATCCTTGCTTTCTTTTACTAGGATATTCGCTTCCTCTTTTTATCCCTATAGTTATTTATTACCCTGGTCCTCTTCCTATCGCTTACTCCTCTAATGTTCCAATCTTCTTTGTGATGTCCTAAATATATATCCAGCTTTACACGATACACTATTTGTACTTCTGGTGTTTGTAAATCCTCTATTCTGACTCGCGTCTGTTTTGATTTTTCAATCCATTCTCTTTTCCTCCATCCTTGAGCTAGGTTTTTTTCTGAAACTATAAGATAGTGACCCAATCCGCGAGCGGGACTTCTCATAGACTTTATATCCTAAACCATAATAATCTAGAAGATACGCCCTTATATATTTTGACATGCCATTTTGCTCTCCCATTCATAATCAGAATTCATCTCCCATGCTCTTTTAGTTGTTCCCGGTACGCAAAAAATATCAAGCTTTCTTGGGCGCATAGTATCCCGCAACTTGTTTCTTTAGCGAATAAATGTTCCGTCAATAAAATAATGCCTAAACAAAGAGGTAATTCGTTATATGGTGGTGTATCAATCCATCACGTCAGTCCCACCAAACATAAGTCATGTGAAGAAAGGTACAAAAGGAAAGAGGTAGAAGCAAATAAAACCGGAATGAAACGAGTTATTAATGGCTTAGTTACACAGTGAGGAGAGCATCAGTCTCCTGCGTCTTAGTCATTCTTAAAATAAAGGCCAACTAAAATCTGAATCAGAAAATCAATGAATTCAGAAATTTAGAAATGAATGTGGAAAATAGAGGCGTATTTGGGAGACCGATAGAAACATGTATTTATTATCGAGTCTTCTTGTCTACTCAGACAATGAAGAAAGGGTCTCTGTTCAATATGTTATTGGAAACCACCCGCTATTTTATGGGGAAAAACTGTAAGAAATTCCTACATAACTGCCAAAATACAAATTAGTTTAATTCTTTCTGAATAAAATTTCAGGGAAAGTTGAAAAGGCAAATATTAGGTATTCATTCTCGTTTAATCATGTAGCTTTGCTGACTTGAGATTTTTCTATATTGAAAATCGTCACTTTTACACAAGAAAATATTGGAGACCTACATTTCATCAAATATTGGAAAAAACGCGTAATAAGGAGACTGATAAAAACACTGTTTTAATCGAGTCTCCGTGATACATTTATTTTCCAAAATCCCATGGAAATCCATTTTTTAGCAAAAAATACAAACTTCCATCAAGATGAATCAATTTTCATCAAATGAAATTTCAAGGGAAGTTAAACGGGCCAAAATAAGGTACTCATCCATATATAATCATGCAGTTCTAGCTATAAGAGATTCTCTTATATTGAAAATTGTCATTTTTTGCAACAAATACTCAAAACACACATTTCAGCAAATACTGGGAAAATAAACGCGTGTTTGGTTGATTCTGCAAAAGTAAGTAACCCTGAGTCAAAATGTGTCAACATATCGTCAGTTGTGTGAATAAGGAGCATATGCCAGACTATCATGAGCCATTCATGATTACAATTTTTTTTATTTGACGAGATGAATAATTCGAGGATCATACTTACAATATAAAAGGCAGGTGTGTAGAGACCAAAAGCGGCTGAGCCTGCGGCTAACATTAGAATCCTGACAGGGCGACAACTTAGTGGACGCAGGTCAACCAAACGTTGTTGAGGCACCTTGGTAGCTGATTTTTTTTCCCTGAGCTTACTTTTCTGGTTTTTGAGATGTACAATAGCTCGACGTTGAGGATGGTAGAGAGATGCACTTCTATAGATTAATCCCAAGAAAAACGTCAGGGAAAGAGCGCCTGTCACAGACTGAAGTCCCAGCCTCCAGCCCAATTTGCTGCAAGACAAGAAACGATAATAGTGTGTAGTGTAAGACGCATCACCAATAGCTTAGTTCTAGATTTTCAAACTTTATTTCTGTGCACACTCTTCTGACACGAATGACGTTAGGACGATTTTTTAAAGAGACCTCTTCTGTTTTCAGGATTTGTAAGATTTTCTTCAACCCCATCCCCCACATATTCTTATCATTCGTGAGATATAATATTGGGGCATTTTAAACGATTCCAAAGAATCGGAAAGATTAAGAATTATTTAGAAGATTTAGAGGGTTTCCAATGGATTTCGAAAAATTCCGAGTAGTTTTGATGATGAAATTTGCAACCCCTGTTGATCCTCTATAAGAAATCTCTAATGTCACGCGTCACGCGTAACCGTGTAACCGTGTCACTGTAGTGTGCGTACTATTTGTGTGACTGGTTAAATGTCTGAATCTGGATAAGGTTTCGTGTTACCAAAGGATACTCTCGATATAGAATTCGGCTGTGTGTGATTTTGTATGTGTGCGGAGCAGAAAGCCTCTTTTTTGATCGGTTGTTAAGGTTTTAGGTTTCAGAACAGTGCTAGATGAAATAAATGCTAACAGCACGTTTTTTTTTGTACTAAAATTTTTGCAAGCAGCACGATTTTTCGTGAAATTTTAGGATTTTTTCCAAACACGAAAGTAGAAATGTTTTCCAACAACTAGATGAAAATAGTATTTTTTTGCATTATTTCGCAGTGACTATAGATAACAATTTTCATTCAAATGATATTTAATTTTTTAAACTCCATTTTGAATCATTTATAAAATTTAAAAAAGGGTTTTCGTATTTTTTTGCAACGATCCGAGTTAACTATTCAACTATTCGATAGTTTGTATGTATCTTTTTTATAATTATTATGCATCTGTGGATAAACATTTCATTATTGTTAATTGTATGTTTTTTTATTTTTCTAGAGATATGTAAAAATAACTTGATAAAAATTTGATTTTATTTCATATATGAGTTTTTCTTTTATTTCTTGTCAGAGTTTTGGCATTTTCAAAATTGAAAAATATGAACGGAAATGAGAATTTTTAGCCAAACAACGCAAGGCATGAAGAAAAGTTTGAAGAAAAAAATGTTTCTTTTTGGGAGCCCTCTAGGATATTCACAACAAAAATCGAAAATTCAAAATTGTTTATATAAGAAAGATTTTACTATTTACTTGAAAATTCGTCTTTTTTAGTTGTATTCAACAGTTTATTATTCAGAACCAAAACTGCTTTTGGTTCATGTATCTTTTGTTACATTTCTTGTTAAAAATTCATCTCTCTTGATGAAAGATCAAACAACTGTTTCCTTGAGAATTTATTCTCTCTTCAAAAATTTATCACGCATGAGAAATGAGGGAAGAGAGATGAAGAAAACAGGAAAAGAGGAGGAGTAAAGTAGAGAAGATAAAGAGGAAAGAAGAAGATCAAGTGTAGAAAAAGAAGAAAAGAAAAAAGAAGAATAGATAATAATCAGAAATAATAATAATCAGAAAGAGATAGAAGAAGAGAAGAAGAGAAAAGGAAGAGGAGAAGAGAGGATAAATAGAAAAGAACAGAAGAAAGACAGAAGTAGGAGAAGATATAATGAAAAGAAGTAGAAAAAATCAAAGCGAGATGAGAATTGTAAAAAGAAGGAAAGGAAAGGAGAAAAAGAGACGAAAAAAGAGAGAAGAGAAGGCGTGACCATGAGAATGTGATAGAGGGAAGAACGCACAAAGAAGAGGGGAAGAATGGTAGAGGGTTAAAAGAAAAAGAGAAGAAGAAAAAAGTAAAGTAACGAAAAGTAACTAGAAAAAAGGAAGAAGCAAAAAAGAGAAGGAGAAAAGGAGACAGTTGGGATATTAAGAGAAGAAAGGCCTCAGAGAAAAGAGGACGAGCATAGAAGAGAAACAGGTAAAAGAGAAAATAAGAGAAGAGAAAAGTAGAAGAAGACAACAAGAAAAAAAAAGAAATAAAGAGAAGGAGACAAATAGAGAATGGAAAAGAAGAGCAGAGAGAGTTTAGGAAAAAAGAAAGA
>WSXT02110711.1:0-11204 GCA_011762715.2 Neuroterus valhalla
CTTACCTCTTCCTCTCCCGATCTGCTTTTTATTTCCAACCCCTTGATTATAACGTTCTTTCTTCTTTTTTTTTCTTTTTTCTCCTTCAATTTGTCTTTCTATTTCTGTTAATCTCCTATATACCTTCTCATTAAGTGTTAAACTCTTTTGTTGGAAATTAAGTTTTTTTGGTGAGGGTGCACTATTCTAATACCAAATTTCCTCTGGTTGATAATGTAACTATTTCGTTGAAAATAAATTAATATTTTTCTGGTAAAAGTTCGAGTATTTATTTGAAACTTGATTTAAAAAAAATAAAACTATTTTTTTGAGAATTCATATACATTGAGGAAAATTCGTCTTTTTTGTCGACAATTGATCTTTATCGTTAAAAATTAATCTTTTTCGCATAAAATACATCTGTTCCACTTAACGATTCATCATTTTACCTGAAAATTCATTAGTCTGGTTGAAAATAAGTTTTTACCAACTGAAAATTCAACAATTTGAATGAAAGTTTGTCTTTTTTAATTAAAAATTCAATTGTTTCGTTAAAAATTCACATATTTGATTGAGAAATCTATTTTTTGATGGAAAATTGTTTTTTTCTTCGAAAGTTAATTCTCTTTCTTAGAAATTCTTCTTCACGGTTAACAATTCAAGTTAAACAGTTAAATATTTTTCATCTAGGTCGGAACGACATCTTGTTGAAAACACTCATGTTTGGTTTAAACATTGATTTTTAAAATCAAATTGTTACTTTTCCATTTCTGGTTAAAGATGATTATTTTCATGTTTCTAAATTCGACCATTCTATTGAAAAAACTGTATTTTTTGGTTGAAAATTGATATCTAGTCAAAATTTCGACTATTTCAATTGAAAATTCGTCTTCATAGTTGTAGTTGAAAATTTATTTGTTTGGTTGAACATCAATTCTTCCCAGTATTCAAAATTTGTTAAAAATTCAAAACTTGAATTCGAAGATTCTTTGTTTCAGCTGAAAACTCTCTTTTTCGGTTTGAAATCGGTTTTTCAAACTAAAAAATTTACTGCTCCATTCTTGGTTGAAAAAAATTATTCTTTCAGTTCGAGATTCAACTATTTTGTTGAACATTGTATTTTTTGGTAGAAAATTAATCTTTTTATTTGAAAATTAATCTTCTCGTTTAAATATTCACATCCATCGTTGAAATTGCATTGCCTCAGTTAATTTTTCATAATTTTAGTCGAAAATTCATCTTCCTGGTTTGAAATTTAACTGTTCCGGTTGAAGATTCATAATGCTGTTGGAAAATTCATCGCTTTGGCTGAGAAATCAGCTATCTTGTTTGAAATCAGTTTTTTTTATTATCGTTGATTGATTTTTGTCAATTGTCAGTTGAATTGTTCCAATTTTTGTAAAGAAATGATATGCTTCTGTGGAAAGTTTAAGTATTCTTTTCAAAATTAATGAATTTTGCAATTTTTGATCGATTGTGTTGAAGAATGTTTAGAATTAACGCCATGAATTGTAATAAATCTTTGCGTTTTTGCGACAAACACGAATATGTTACTTTTAGTTGACCGTGAAAATTGGGAAACTTGACCGAGAGAAACCGGGAAATGAACGGGAATTTGATATCGTACGCCAAATCGCCACCCTGATCCTGATCTGGGAATC
The DNA here is from genome assembly GCA_011762715.2 of Neuroterus valhalla. Classification (NCBI taxonomy): domain Eukaryota; kingdom Metazoa; phylum Arthropoda; class Insecta; order Hymenoptera; family Cynipidae; genus Neuroterus; species Neuroterus valhalla. The sequence continues at coordinate 1,641 of WSXT02110711.1, forward strand.
TCGAAAAAAGACAAAGATGAGGAAGAGATTCATTTTTTTACCTTTCCGAAAAACTGTGTTCCTTTGTAGCAAAAGTAATAAATCGGGAAAATTTTGAACTGAAACAGTTAATGAATTCTGATCAAATTGGAAGATATCGTTCGATTCTTATTTGATATTCAAATCAACAATTGGATGAAAGGCGATCAGCGCTGCAGTTTCACATATCTTCCGCAGAGACAAGTTGGGAACTATAATAATAATCGTGACAGCCTCCTGCACGCCCGTCATTGTATCCTATAGACAGTTGGTTCCCAACTTGACTCAGCGGGCAAAATGTGCCTATTGGAAAAGTTCTACAATATTCTTCTTTTTTGTCTCGTAAGTGTACTTCGTTGAACGTTGGAATTTTACTAGTAAAGTTGTATTTGACAAGTTTAGTTATAAATAATCATGGTGTTAACACAAATATAAAAGTAACAAGAAGAACCAGATGTTGCTATGAATAATATATTATTACACAAGCAGATGTTTATATTGCTTCAGCATTCCAGAAATGTGAATTTACTTTAAAGATAAATGAGATTCTAACATTTCATTTAAATTCAAACAAGATAGTTGGGGGGAAGGCGATCAGCGCCAGAGTTTCCTATTTTCCCCGCTGAATCAAATTGGGAATTATAATAATTATAATCGTGTCATACCCCTGGTTTAACTTCATTGCAAGCAGCTTATTATTCAACCAGAAGAGATGAATTTCCAACAAAAGAGTTTATTTTCAACGAAATTGTTTATTTTCCCTCCTAACTGTTTAATTTTCAAGACAAAAATACGAATTTCATACAAAATAATTGCATTTTCTACAGAAAAGTTATCTCACAGCCACATAATTTGAAGAACTCCCCATATGAAGGAAATAAAAATAATAAAATAAATAAAAATTTCAGAACATGACTCTAAACTACGATACGAGTGGAGTCGGCCAAAATGGAGTTGCAACAACGCACATGTTACCCGCAGCAGCTTTGGCGCAATACAGTCGTCATTATGGACAAGCAGTTCCTGGTTACAATGTTCCAGGAGCACCCTGGGTTACTCCTTATCTCGTGCAAACAGGACCTCCACACATGCAACAGGTCGACGTGAGTTTTTATCTAGAGTTTTTGTGTTCGCTTTGTTGAATTTTCCATTTCTTAATTTATTTTATTGGGAATTTTTACTTACAAAAGAAATAATTATGTACAAATAAAAGTCGAGAATGTTCTTATTTTCTGTAGATCCGGTGTGGACAATCTGTTAGGAAAAAAAACTCACGAGGGGCTCCAGAAGGAACCCTGCTGTTGAATATTTTCTTGACACTATTCATTTTTTCAAACGAAAATTTTTTTTTGCGACAAAAAGTAACAATATCTCATCCAAATGTGCAGTAATTGAAAGTGAAGATAATCCTGGTCCTTTTTTTAAATGCATGTAGACTGGTTTCCTAAAAATATAAAAAAATGTTATGAGGAGAAAATTATTCATGGATATTATAAGTATTGGAAGAAAAATTTTATTTTTAATCTTTTTTGAAAGAAAAACTCTCCTTCATAATCAGATTCAACCATCTTCTCTTAGAAGAGATTTCACATTTTTTGATAATGTTCTACGGTTTTTAATTTGCTTCTGTGTGTGGCGCTTGCGTATTTGCATGTTCTTAGAAAAAAAGAGATTCTTGAAATTTCTTTTGAGTCCATATTGATCGCAAGTTATGGAATTGATATACTTTCTCAACTGATTTCACTTTTTGCTCCCAATCACTTTCAATCCGGTGTTGTTACCTTCAAATCTTCGAAAATAATTCGAATTCAACTAAATTCAATTGAATTTTTTGTCAATCCAATCCATTCTTTTGAATAAATTAAGATTTCTTTGAATTTTTGCGAATTCTTTTGGATATTCATTCAGTTCTTTAGATCCTCTTGAATTTATTACAATTCTTTGCATTTTATATTTAGTGTGCTTCAATTCTTCTGATTAACTCAAATTTTTTAACTCTGAAATTCTTTAAAATCCATTCGCATTGTTTAGATTCATTATATTTTTCAAAATTATTCTAAATTTCTATCAATTTAATACAGTTAAAAGAAATGTTTTTATTTCTTTGAATTCTCCTGGCTTCCTTCCAGCTGTGAAGATTCACTAGAATTTTCTTGAAACGTCGATTTGATTAATATTATGGACTGGATTCTTTTGGAATTTTGGGGATAAAATTGAATTTTACGTTCTTTTTCAGTTTGTTATAATTCTCCTGATTTAGATGAATTATTTTAACTCCTTGGATTCTTTCTAAGACACTTAAATTAGGTAGAATTCCCTCCAATTTAATTTAGTTTTTTTTTTTAATTCATTAGAATCATTTGAATTCCTTTGAATTCTTTGAAATTTCCGCGGATATTTTTGATTTTCTTGTGATGCTTATAATTCTTTTGAATGTTTTTGCGTTTTATATTAAGTTTACTTCAATTCTTCTAATTTATTCAAATTTTTCCACTCCTAAGATCCTTTTAATTTCACTTAAATCACTCAAAATATTGTTTAACTCTTCTTAGTGTCACTGAATTCAGTTTGATATTTCTTATTTCATAAATTTTTCGAAATTATTTCCAATTTTGATCAATTCAATTTAGTTCAAAGAACTTGTTTTTTATTCCTTGGATTTTTTATTCATATCAGTTGTGTTGATTTAATCGACAATCCATTTAGATTTTACATAATTTAATAGATTCTTTCGAATCCTTGCGATTAGAATTCAAGTTTTCGCATTATTTTTTGTTCATTTCAATCCTTTTGATTCAGATGAGTTTTCTGAACTCCCGGAATTCTTTGAAATAAACTTGAATTCCCTGAAATTTCCTCGAATTTTTCCTGATTTATTAGATCCACTTGATTTTTCTTTGTATTCCCTCAAATTGTTGGGAATTATTTCAATTTTTTCAGTGATTGAAATTCTTTCGAATTTGCATTTTAAATTCAATTTAGTCCAATTCTTTTGATTAACCCAAATTTTTCAACTCTAAGATTCTTTCGAATCCATCCGAATTGTTTAGAATATCCTTAAGCTCTTCTGAATTCATTTCAGTTCCACTGAATTCAATTGAACATTTCCTTTTTCATTGGATTTTTCAAAATTATTCTCAATTCCCATCAATTCAATCTAGTTTAAAGAAATTGTTTTTATTCTATGAATTCCCTTGTCTCTCCTCTAGCTGTGATGAGTTACTCGAATTTTCCTGAATCGTTGATTTAATAAATATAATGGAATAAATTCATTTGAATTCCTTTTGATTTTCTTTTGATGCTTTAAAGTCTTTTCAAGTGTATTTGCGTTTCATATTAAATTTAATCTAACTCTTCTGATTTATTCAAATTTTTTCACTCTTAAGATCTTTTTAAATCCACTTGATTTGTTTAAAAAATCCTTTAACTCTTCTGAGTGTCAACTGAATTCAATTCGATATTTCTTAATTCATTGAATTTTTTTCCATTTTCATCAATTCAATTCAGTCAAAAGAATTCGTTTCAATTATTTCAATTCTTCGGACTTCATTTTAGTTGCGCTGTTTAGTTGAATGCTATAGATTTTGTTTTGCCAATGCATTTAGATTTTACATAACTTATTAGATTCTTCTGAACTCTGACGATGAAAATGGAAGTTTTCGCATTATTTTCTGTTTATTTCAATTCTCTTGATTCAGAGAATTTTTCTGAAACCCCATGATTTTTTAAAGTAAACTTGAACTCCCTAAAATTTCCTCGAATTTTATCGAATTTTTCTTGATTCATTAGATCCATTTGAATTTAATTTGGATTCCCTCAAATCGTTGGAAATTATTTCAGTTTTTTCCAATGAATAAAATTCTTTTAAATCCATTCCCATCTCATATTCAATTTAGTTCAATTATTCTGATTAACTCAAATCTTTCAGCTCTAAGATTCTTTCAAATCCATTCGAATTGTTTAGAATATCCTTAAGCTCTTCTGAATTTATTTTACTTCCACTAAATTCAATTGAATATTTCCTAATACATTAGATTTTTCAAAATTATTCTCAATTTCTATCAATTCGATCTAGTTTAAAGAAATGTTTTTAATTCTCTGAATTTTTCTGCCTTTATTTCAGCAGTGCTGATTCATTCGAATTCCTTTTGATAGCTATTAAATATATATTATTGTTTAGATTCTTTTGAATTTTATCGAGTGTAATTGAATTTTCCAATATTCTTCAGTTTATTTCAATTCTTCTGATTTAGGTGAATTTTTTCTACTCCTTGGATTCTTCTGAATCCTTTTGAATTGTGTAAAATTCCCTTCAATTTCATTTAACTTTTTTTATTTCATTAGAATCATTTGAATTCCTCTGGATTCTCTTAAACTTTCGCGAATTTTTTTAATTTTCTTGTGATGCTTCAAATTCTTCCGAATTTATCTGCATTTTGTATCAAATCTACCGCAATTCTTCTGATTTACTTAAATTTCCTTACTCGAAGATCCTTTTAAATCCACTTGAATTGTGTAAAATATCCTTTAACTCTCCTGAGTGTCGACTGAATTAAAATGGATATCTCTTAATTCAATAAAATTTTTGAAATTGTTTCCAAATTTTATCAATTCAATTTAGTTGTTCAAAATTGTTTTCAATTCCTTGAATCCTTTTGACTTCATTCCAGTTGTGCTGATCCACACGAATTTCTTTAATTTTATATTTCTCTTCGATCCACTTGAATGCTGTAGATTTTGTTTGGACAATTCATTTGGATTTCACATAACTTGTTAGATTCTTTTGAATTCTGACAGTTAGAATTGAAGTTTCTAAATTATTTTTATTTTATTTTAATTGTTTTGATTCATATGAAGTTTCGGAACTCCCGGGATTCTTCTAAATACAATTGAATTCCTTGAAATTTCCTCGACTTTCATCGAAGTTTTCTCAATTAATTATATTTATTTGAATCCACTTTGGATTTCCTCAGATTTTTGGAGATTATTTAAATTCTTTCCATTGATTGAAATTCTTTCAAATCCATTCGAATTGTTTAGAATATCCTTAGGCTCTTCTGAATTCATTTCAGTTGAAATCAGTTGAACATTTCCTTATTCATTGGATTTGAAAAAATAATTCTTCATCTATATCAATTTGATTTTGATCCAAGAAATTGTTTTCAATTCTCTGAATTCTCCTGGATTCCTTCCAGCTGTGATGATTCACTCGAGTTTTCTTGAATCGTTGATTTAATTGATATTTGGATTGGATTTTCTTTTGCGAATGCAATTGAATTTTCTGATACTTTTCAGTTTATTTTAATTCTTCTGATTTAGGTAAATTTTTTGGACTCCTTGGATTTTTCTGAATCCACTTAAATTGTGGAAAATTCCCTTCAATTTATTTTTAATTTTTTTCAATCCTTTGGATTAGATTCACTGCAATTCTTCTGATTTATTTAAATTTTTTCACTTCAAGATCCTTTCATATCCACTTGAAAATAATAAAAATGGAAAAATAAATAAATACTCTTCAACTCTTCTAAGTGTCAACTGAATTCAAATAGATATTCCCTAATTGATTAAATTTTTGGAAATTATTTGCAATTTTTATCAACTCAATTTAGTTAAAAGAAATTGTTTTTAATTCCTTGAACCTAACTCATTAGATTCTTTTGGATTCTGGCAATTAAAATTAAAGTTCTCGAATCATTTTTATTCAATTCTAATTCTTTTGATTCATAGATCCATTAGAATTAAATTTGTATTTCCTCGATTCCATGGAGATTATTTTGATTCCTCTTTCAATAATTGGAATTCTTCTAAATTTTCTCAATTGTTTTAACTCTATGATTCTTTCAAATCCATTCGAATTGTATAGAATATCCTTAAAATCTTCTGAATTAATCCCAGTTCCACTGAATTCAATTGAATATTTCCTGATTCATCAGATTTTTAAAAATTATTCTCAATTTCTATCAATTCAATTTAGCAGCAAGAAATTGTTTTTAACTCTCTAAATTCTCCTGACTTAATTTTAGCTGTGCTGATTCACTCGAATTTTCTTTCAATCTTATTTGATTTTTGCGAATCCTATTGATTTTCGGTCAATTCTCAATCCACTTGAATTGTATAGAATTCCCTTTGCACTTCTGAATTAATCTAATTCTACTGAATCTGATTACATTACATTACATTACATTACATTACATTCCTCATATTTGTTACTTTTTTCAAAATTACTTTCAATTATTGTAAATTCAGTTTAGTTCAAACGAATTATTTTTAATTCTTTGGATTTTTCGGCCTTATTCCAATTGGACTGATTAGCTAACATTTTTCTTAGATCGTAGATTTCTTCTTAATCCACTCGAATTCTGTATGATTTGTTTCGACTAAATTCGATTGAATTTCACATGACTCATTAAATTCTTTTCAATTTTTGCTAATGTAATTGAATTCTGTTCAATTATTTTCAGTTGATTTCAATTCTTCTGATTCGGATGAATTTTTGGAACTCTTATGAGTCTTTTCAATACACCTGAATTGCGTATATCTCCATCCAATTGTTTTGAATTAATTTCAATTCTATTAGATTTTTGGTTCTTCAATGAATTCGCTTGAATGGTTTTCCTAAAATTATTGAGAACTGTTTTGATTTTTTTTTTAAATTCTTGGAATTTATTTCAATTCAATTTTACTCAATGAAATTCTCTCCGATTCTCTCGAAATAATTTTAGTTTCATTCAGTTTTACTGTCCAATTCATTGGACTCGTTTAGATTCTCTTCTGTATTTTTGAGATTTTTTGCGAAATCTTTTGATTTTCTTCGAAATTCTCCGAGTCGCTTAATTTTTTGTAAATCGGTCATTCTTTTGAATCATCTTGAAGTCTGTATATTTTCTCTCCGCTTTCCCTTCTTTCAACTCTGAATTAATTTCAATTCCACTAAATTCTCCAAAAATTAAATGCATTTTCCGCTATTCGTTGGGTTTTTAAGTAATTATAATTTTTAAGATTCTAATTGAATTTCCGCGAATATTATCGCTACAGTTTTTATCTTGCGATTTATCAAAAAAATATTTTCTGAATTCAAAATGTAATCACTTTTCAAATTTAAATATTTGAAATTGAGAAATTTTGCAGATCATTTTTTTAAGGCCTGGCAATTTCAATGTTTTTCTTTTTGGTATCTAAAATTAGAGAGAATTATGAGTTGCTTGACATAGAAAATCCTCAAAACCTTTCGAATGTGGATGAACTAAGAACTGAATTATTTAAAACTCACACTATTTTTACGCCGGATGCACTAACCATTGAAGTCTTTCAATTTGAAAATGTTCCTAATTTTACTCCCAAATTTAGAGGAATCGAATTTCCAAATCTTTGAAATGCGCATGTTTTGCACTTGTTAGTTTTCTCATATTAGGAATGCTTAGAATAGTTCAAACTAATTGCTTGTTTGTCATCATTTCAGTTCAGGGAAAATCAGGAAAAACTTGAAATATTCAGAAAGCTTTTTTAAAAACTGAAGTAGAGTTAATGGAATTTTGTATAACTACTAACATCAATAATGTAAATTTAAAAACAAACTTTGTTTGCTTTAACATTATCAAACTCCTAGTTGGAAAATTGTTTTCTCGCATTGAAGAAATATTTATAACGGGTGGAAAGAAAAAGAAATTTGTCAGAAAAAACCAGGAATATCGAAATTTGCATTTTATAGCAATCCTGATTACTGAGAACAAAAATTAAAATTGAGTTAATTCAGTAAGTATTTCTTTAAATCTAAAATTAACTAAATTCATTTTTTTTTTACAGATGATGCCCTCGGCTGATCCTAGCAACCAACAATATAGCATGATTCCCCAACTAGCGACCCAAATGTCCACGTTACATCTGGGCACCGGTTCCGTAAGTAAACCTCCCAAATCTAGAAAAAAAATCGACAACAAAGTGATAGAGACTAATTTCAAATATTCTTTCTTGTGAAGTATGATTTCCTTACATTTAAGCTGAGAAAAAAACGATACTGTCAAAATCGAGGATCTTCTAAGCAAATTTTGAAACAGAAATGATTCGGAAAGCCTGATTATCAATTTAAAGTTTAATTATTCAAAGTTGATAAACACGAGTGTCCAAAAATGTTCAATTCCAATTGAAACATAAGCCATAATGGTTTATAATTATTAGACTAAATATTACCCAAATGAATAATTCGGAAATGGAAAATTGATAACTTTCGAAATTTATTCATCTCTAATTGAAAGTTTTTCGAGTTTAAAAATTTAAAACAATAAAAATTGCATATAAAAGAATCTCAGAAATTCATAAAAGAAAGCATTAAAAAAAGCATTACACTTTTATGACTTTCGGATATAGTTTCATTTGAAAAAGTTCAATTATTTAAATTTACATTTCACAATTATAGTTTGCTAAGTCCAAACATAGGAAGGTCTTTAACCTTCTTAGTTCATTATATCGAAAATTCAAAATGATTCAAATATTATGAAAGCTGCATGACTTAAATTAGATTATTTGGCAATAAATATATTTGATAGTTAATAATCAAATCGATTCGCCGCAAAATAATCAATTTGAACTCAGAATGTTGAACATTGTATAGTTAGCTCATCCATTTTCCAAGTTTTTTTTTTTAAATTATCAATGAAAAAATGAAAAATTGTTGCCCTAAAAATTAAACTATGCAAAAACTGGAGATCCCCAATTGAATTATTCATTTTAAATCAAGTAATGTTCTAATTTAAAGATTTTGAACTTAATCCTCCTTAGACTAAATTTGTTCAAAGTGATTAATGTGGACAATTTACAATTGGAATCATATAGGATCAATTTTTCCCTTAAAAGAAGAATTATCAATCCAAATTATAATTGTTCAACCAGAAGGATGATTTTTCAACAGAGAAGTTTAACTTTCAACCAAACAAAATACATACATTCATAAGCTAAAAACATAATTTTCGACAAGAAAGTTAATTTCCAACCAAGAAGACTTTTCTGCCATTAAAAATGTATTTTCAATCCTTGACTAAAATAGTTTTAATTTTAAGAAAAAAATTTAACTTCCTATAGAATAGCAAAATTTTTAACTTATCTGAGTTTTTCACCTACAGAGAAGATTTTCTAACTAATTATTGAAATCCTCAATGGAATAGATAAATATTAAACGAAAAAGATGATTTTCTACTGATAACAAAAGTTCTGAACAAAATAGTTCAATCCCCAACCAGGATGATGAATTTCAACAAAATGCATTAATTTTTAACCAAGAAGTTAAATTTTTAACTACATAGATGAAGTCACTACTAAAAAAGTTTCTTTTTCTGAAAAATGAACGAATTTATATAAAAATAGTACATTGTGTATCGAGGGCGGCATGATGGTGATTTCGACGAGTGTGAAGTTTGCCGCACCAGTCAAAATCACCATCGCCGCCCGAGATACACATACTATTTTTCGACCGAACACATTGAAAACACGCCTTGTCGTCCATGTATTTTCGGTGTAAAACGGCGGATTGAAGGTCGGTGTACGCATAGTGCG
>WSXT02110722.1:0-11204 GCA_011762715.2 Neuroterus valhalla
TTTATGGTTTTTACCATGAAGATGACCTAGTCGGTCGTTTTCACTATGATTTTCGTAATCAGCGCATCAAAATACGTCAGTATACGTAGTTTCAAGAAAATCGTCGGTGGGTGCTATTCGGAAGTCCACCCTTCATTTCAACATTCCTAGAAGATTCAGAGCAATTATTCGAAAAAGATGTCCAATGGCAATGCCAATGTTGGAATTTCTTATCATTTGTTATGAACAATTAAGTGATTGATAAGGTTACGTCTTCCCTATGGAATCGATCATACATTACTTGAAAATTAAACCTCAGCACCATATTTGGTCAACAAATAACATTTTTTGATTGTTTGAACCACCTTAATTAACAAATGCACCATCTGTCTGTTTTCGGAAGTAAGAACTCGATTTCTTCGATGTGATCAGCTGTGGATAGCTAACTTCTAGATTTTAAAGAATATTTCGATGCCACTAAACAATTTTATTGTAAACAGCAATTGTTCAAACAAATGCTTATCATTTCATATTTAAGTATATATATTTACGAATAAAATATCATTTATTTCACTCGTTTAACATCCATCTATTTCGTGATGATTTATCAGAATGAATCGATAACAACCGATAACATTGTTTAAAAAAACTAAATCAACAAATGCATTATTTGGATGTTTTCGGAGATACCAACTTGATTTTCTCGATATAATTTATTGTAAATGAGTCATTTATAGAATTTTGAGAAGATTCCGATGACATTGAAGAATTTAATTTTAAACAACAATTGTTTCAACAATTTTAATCATTTCATATCCAATCATACACATTTACCAATGAAATACCATTTCTCTCACGGAATTACCATCTAGCCATTAGGCGCTGATATCTTTCAATGAATCAATAATATTTGATAATTGTTTAGAAAAAGCTTAATCAACAAATGCATTATTTGGATATTTTTGGAAGTACAAATATGATTTTTTCGATGTAATTTATTGTAAACAAGTCAATAATAAATTTCTGAGTACATTTCGATGACATTGAACACTTGGATTTCGAACAACATTTATTATTAACAAATAACTAATGATTTTCCATACAATTAAACATATTTACAATTGAAATTCCGTTCTTCTGGAGGCCATACCAGACAGTTATTTAGCAATGTTTTCTTCTTATATATCGATGAAATTTGATAATTTTTAAACAAACCTAATTAACAAATGCATTATTCAGCTGTTTTTCAGCGTTTTGACTTGTTTATTTTCTTGTTTAATCAACTATTTATTTAACTATATTCACTAACTATTTAATCAACACAGAATAATGAAATTAATGATAATAATATAATTAAACTAATAAGATTATCAGGATTTGAGCGCTAAAAAAAGCCAAATAATGCATTCGTTTATTAGGTTTGTTTAAAACATTATTAAATCATTTCGATTCATAACAAAAAATCATTGCTCAATAATAATAATAATCACACGCCTGTGAAAAAAACTATATTTTATTTGTAAATATGTATAGTTATATGAAAGATGTTGAAAATTTGTTTAAACAAATTTGATTCGCCATCAAACTGTTTCATGCATTCAAAAAGTTCTTAAAGATCAGAAGCTACTTATTTACAGTGAAAAAATTAAGTTCTTACCTCCAAAAATAGCTAAATGATGTATTATTGAATAAGTTTGTTAAGAAAATTATCCAATGTTATGGATTCATAACGAGAAATCATCGTTAAATAACTGGCGTGTATTCTGTGAAAAAACTGTCTTCGATTTGTAGATATGTATAATTGTTCATAAAATGATGAGAATTTGTTCAAACAATTGTCGTTCATGATAAAATTGTTCAATGATATCGGATTGTTCTCCAAAATTTAGAAGTTAGTTATTTGCGACTAATCACATGGGAAGAATCAAGTTTGTGCCTCTGAAAACAGCCAAATGGTGCATTTGTTAATCAAGGTAATAAAAAAGAAGAATTTGCATTCTTTGATCAAATATGGTGCTAAGAATTTATTCTTAAGTAATAGAATATCGATTTCACAGAGAAAACCTAATTTTATCAATCAAAAATACCTGATATGGATATTTGTTTATAAAATTGCTTCTATAATAACAAATTTTTCATTAACGTTCTTTGATCGGACTGAAGAACTCTTTTTGTCCTTAAACTCGTCCAATTTGGTGTGAATCGAATGACGAATCCCTGAAAATTCCCACGAAACAATTTTTATTCACTTATTTGTTTATAACAAATTAATTTTTGTTTCAACATTCGCATCGCTATTGGACATCTTTTTTGGATAGTTGTTTCAAGTTTTCTGGGGATTTCAAATTGAATCTGAGCATATTCCAAAACCCGGTATACTTCAAAAGTTAAATGCGTTTTTTTTTTAATATTTGTTTTTGGATAAAGAAATAAATTCAAAAATTGTTAATGATAGTTTGACGCGAAATTTCCTAAACTTTAATTGAAGAAAAAAGTTTAGACTGGATCATCATTTTTTTTTTCTCAAGCGTATGAAATTTCTCGCAGTTGTCGAGGCATGTTTCCAGAAAAAAAGTTTTTTTTTCAATTTGAACACGAAACTTCCGAAAAAAAATTTCGGAAAATGCAATATTGTGAGATTATATCGAATCTATGCGGAAGTACAAAGAATTGGTGGGAAAACTTGTGTCCAGTAATTTCAAGCAGTGTCAGATATTTAAAAAATTATTTACAATTTTTATAAACAAATTATTGAGCAAAATTCAGCTTTTTAGGTAAAATGATATATAAGTACTTCAGATGTGTGTTCTTTAAAGAAAACCTCAAGATAAGAAATTTTGCTATTGCTCATTAGAAAACAGAGATCTTTTGTTGATTATTTAAACAAGTTCCATAAACAAATGCATAAACTTGGCATTTCTAAATAGATGCGTTCCGTTCTTTTAACAGGAAGAACAATTCATATTTGGATTATAGATTTTTTGTGCGATTCTTTGATTTCTGACAAAAAGTGTTATTTTTATAAACAAAATTATTTACCAAATGAAAAATATCGTTTATTTCTAGTGAAAAGAAATTAGTTTCTTTTCATAAACTTAAGACATGTATAAAATACCTTTTGATATACTTGATCTTAAAAAATGATTTCTATTAGTTTAAAGAAATTTCAATATACAAATTGACTGTTTCGCTATTTTCCAAAATATGGATTTTGTTATTTCGAGAAATAAGTTTCTAATGTCTTGCTTGTAGCTCCCGATAATGATACTAAACAATCAGCAATTGCTGTTGGGAAATGTAATAAACAAATGCACACGTTGGCCACGTTTTAGTAGAAAAATTGGGTTTCTCAAGACAATCAGTTAAATGTTTATAGCCAATAGGCCTTTACTGTGATATTTAATACAAATTTAATCAAATTTATTATGAATAAATTTAATCAAATTGAATATAATTTAATTTAATTTAACAAATTACTCTGAGGCCGTTTTTAATAGAAACACCATATCATTTTTTATTGGTTTGTTCATATTTCTTTACGTAAAATAATGTTTCCTATTCTTATATGCCTATTTTTTGCAGCCATAGAGTAATTTGTTTATAATTTTTTTTAAATTCCGAATGGCTGTCTGACAGCAAAATATCACAGTGAAGGCCCATTGGTTATTCATACTTATTGAAGCAACTTAATTCATTTACGAAATTATGGCCGAAATATGTAGATGTTCATTACATTTTTTAACAACAATTACCAAAAATAGAAAGCTCCTAGCAGGACATTTGAATTGTTTAAACAAATATACATTATTTTTTTTGTAACCAAGCATCATATCGAGAGGTATTTTTAGCATACCTGAAGCTCATTTCGAAAAAAAAGTTCTTTCACGGAAAATGACAATATTATGCATTTGTTAATAGATTTTGTTCAAACAAATAACACTGATTTCTGAAATTCATAATCGCCAAATAAAGCTATCAGCAAAATATTTATTTTCTTTATTTTGAAAAAACGGAACAAATCGATTTGAAAATGACGAATTTATGCACTTGTTCATGAAATTTGTTTGAAAAACCACTAAATGGTTGCTTTTTCTTGATAGGGTGGATCGAAATTTCCTTTTCATCATTACCGAAAAATTGCTTAACTAATTCTGTGTACTTTTGCAAAAAGTGTATGAATTCCCACAAAATGGCATTTTCGGTCCCACTGTGCCATTCATCTTTGTGGGTAATTGATCATTTTTGAGAATTTTCACCGGCCCGAATTTTGAGGTCGTCGATAAACGTTTTTTTCCGTCGAAATTATTATCATTTGATGAAAAATAACTTTTTTCAGTTGAAAATGCAATTATCTTGTCAAAGGTCGAACTCTTTTGTTAACAAGTTGTTTTGTTCATCATATAAAGATTCATAATTCTATTTAGAACTTCCTTCCTCCAGTTGAGGATCTGATTATTTTGTTTAAATTCGATTTTTTTCTGAATAAGTAATTAATTTTATTCTAACCCAAAAAATAACTTTTCCATTTCTGTTCAGGAATTGATATTTTTTACAAAATTAATGTTTCCTGGCAAAACTCCATTCGCCTTGTTGATAAATTTCTTTTCTGATCAGGAGCTAACCTTCTTGGTTGAAGATTCGTTCTTTTTGGTGAAAAATGAAATTTCTTGGTTACTATCCAACCTATTGTGGTTGAGAATTCAACTATTTAGTTGCAAATTCGTTTTATTTCTAGTTAGGATATAATTTTTTCATCAAGAAATCAAATATAACTTCCTGTGAAAAAAGAGGACAGATTTCTCCGGTCCGCTGGGATCCGAACCCAGGACCTCTTGTTGTCCAGACGAGTGCTCTCCCAACTGAGCTACGAAACGTTCCATCGATTTTTTAAATCATAATTTCAAATATCTAGTTCAAAAAATATATTCCTCTCAAAAAATATATTTCTGTCTGAAAGTTTAACTATTCGGTTCAAAATTCATGTATTTAGTTGAAAATTTGATCTTCTAACTGTTTGGTTAAAAATAATCCCGTTATGCTTCAAGAAAAAACTATTTCATTGACAAATTCGTTCTTTCTGGTCGAAGATAGATTTTTTTGATTCAATGTTTTTTTTTTAATTCTGGAAAAGTCTAACTATTTTGTTGAAGATTAATATATTCGTTGGATAATTTGTGTTTTTTGAGAAAAATTGATTTGTTTTGGTTAAGGATTTAACTATTTTGTGGAAAGTCCGTTTATTGTTAAACAATCATCTACATCGTTGAAAATCCATCTATATTGTTGTTAATTCATATTTTTGGTAGAAAGATTATCTCTTTGATTATGAATATACCCTTTTTTGTTGAAATTACAACAATTTGGTTGGAAATTTTTTTGCAGTTTAGGATTAAACAGTTTCCTCCAGATTTCGTCTTTTTGCTTGAAAATTCAACATTTCAGTAGAAAGGTAAATTACATGGTTGAAAGCTAAGCTTATTTTGAATAATTTTTCTTGCTATTTGATAGAAAATTCATTGTTTCATAAAAAATTCGTCTATTTAAACTTAATCCAGCAGAAAATGAATTTGAAAAAAAATTATTTTCTGGAACTGATAATTTCACAATCCCCTGTTTGCTCAAAAACCAGTTTTCAATTTTTAACCCAGTTTCAAATTCTGTCTTGATTGTAAATAATCTTTTTCGTTGGAAATTCATTCATCCCGGTTCAATACTTAACTATTTTTTGTAACATTCGATTCTTTTGTTTAGAAACTAAGCTTTTTTTTTGAGAATTCGTCTTTTTGGACATGAAATGATACCTTTTTTTTGGAAGTACTCTTATTCGTTTGAGGACTGAACTATTTTGTTAGAGAATCTTCTTAATTTATTTTTGAAAAATATCGAATTGAATATCTTTTCTTTTGGTTGGAAAGTAGTTTTTAAACTAGAAATTCAACCAGTTCAACTCTTCCATTACTGGTAGGAAACTTAGTTTCTGGTTAAATTGGAAGAAATGAAAACTAACTAATAATCGATTATTAATTTTGGAAAAATAATTAAGAAACTCCAACCTAAAGAAATAATTTTCTACAAAAAAGTGTAAAAAATTAAACTGAGTGTTCTGTTCAACCAAGTTGTTAACAAAACATTGTTAGCTCGGTACAAATAATTCAATGTTGAACTGAAAAAATGCATTTCTTGGATTTGTAAATCAAAATAACGAATAATCTACGAAACAGTGAATTTTCTATTGAAAAAATATGATTTACTAACAAAAAATATATGAATAATTACGTTTCCCACAAAAAAAAACTGTTGAATTATGGACTTAAAATGACTAATTTGTTTTTACAAACAAATGGTCATTGAAACATTTTTAATTTAGAACAAATTACCTAATTTCCAGCAACAAAAAATTCTATCGATAACATTGATGTTCTTACAAAAAGAAAAATATTTGCAAAAGAATTAGTGGATTTTCTAACAAAAAACCAACCCCCAACCAAATGAATTAATTTCTCCCAGATTAGTACAACATCAAACAAGCATTTGTTTTTACAACCAAATGGTCATTGAAACTTTGGAACTTTGGAACAAATAATTTAATTTCTAAAAAAAATCTGTCGTTAACATTGATATTGATACAAACAAACATATTTTTTCTTTAAATTGTTGGATTTTTAACAAAAAAACCAACCTCTAACCAAATGGAGGGATTTTCCAGATTAGTGCACCATTAAACAAGCAGTTGTTCTTACATCCAAATGGTTTTAAAAACATTGTCACCTTAGAAAAAATAATTCAATTTTCAATTAAAAATGAAAACCTTACAGTTATCATTGATTTCGATACAAAAAGACAAATTTTTTTTTGTAAATCGTTGGATTTTTTAACAAAAAAATCGAATGAATTAATTCTTCACAAATGAGCACAACATTAAACAAGCAGTTCTTTTTACAACCAAATGGTTATTAAAGCCTTTTAACCTTAGAACAAATAATTTAATTTCCAATTAAAGGAAGAAAAAGGGAATTCTATCAACAACATTAATGTTCTCACCAAAAGATAATTTTTTTTTTAAATTGTTGGATTTTAAAACCAAAAAAACCAAACCTCAAATAAATGAACGAATTTTTCACAGTTTAGTACAACATTAAAAAAACAGTTGTTTTTAAAACCAAATGGTTATTGAAACATTGTTACCTCAAAACCAATCATTCAATTTTTATTTAAAAAAAGGATAAATAAATTCTATCGACAACATTGATGTTCTTACAAGAAGACAAATATTCTTGGAAAAATTGTTCGATTTTATAGTCAAAAAGACAAATTATCCACAATACAGTTCGATTTTCATTCGAATAACATGATTTTCCAACAAAAAGCATAAGTTTTCAATTGATACAACTTTCAACCAAATAGTTAAACTTCCCAACGAATTGTTAAACTTTCAAGCTGAAAGAACGGATGGACTACAACATAATAGTTTAACTTTTAAATAAAATAGCGAATCTTCAGACAGTAAGAAAAAAAATTAATTGAATCATGACATCCAAGGGTCCCTTGGGAGTAAAGTTTTTTTTATTCTTTAGATAGTTGGATCAGTCCGCAGGTGGCAAAAATATATTTTCTGGAGTTGAAGTACTTTTTTATTTATATTTTTTGAAAGGATGGGAAAGAATAAACACAGATATGAGACAGTAACAACTTTAAATGGTGCAATATTCCCTAGAAATCAATTTTTCATATATAAAAAATAAAATCATATCCATTTCTTCCCACACACAACTTTTTTTTTTACCGGTGCAAAGGACAATTTTTCACCAAACCCTCAAAATCTCGGGGGGTTTCGGAACGAATATTTCATTCAAATTCTACTGCGTTCTTTTATTTTCGAAGTATAAATATAAATATTAGGGATAAAGTGTCATTTTTAAGGAATGAGAGGAGCTAGGACTTCTTAAATCACAAAAAAATTTGAAGAATATGAAAAATAATAATAATAAAGGTTCCTAACTTGGAAAAAATCTGTCTTTGCCCGGATTCGAACCTTGAACGCTATCATACATGAATGGAGCGTTGCACAGTGGGGCCAACTGAGGTAGGCATGGAGAAATTGAATTTTATCCCAAACTATTCGACCGATTTCGATTTTTTTTCAAATTGAAGCTCATAAAATTTTCAGCAAAGCTGTCGAGGAATATTTTTGAAAAAGTTATTCTTTTTCTATTTTATTGATCCATAAAAATTATTTTAAAAATTTCGAAAATGTCATTTTGTGAAAATTTATTTCATTTACGCGAAAGTACACAGAATTAGTAGGAAATCTTGTCTTGAATGATGCCGAGCAGTTATTTACAATTCTAACAAATTCATCAACAAAAATTGTATTTTTGGTAAGAATGATCTATAGCTACTTCAAGTTTCTGTTTTCATGTGATAATTTGGAGATACAAAAATTTTGATACGACTTATAAAAAAATAAACGATTTGCTAATTATTTAAACAAAACCTATAAACAAATGCATAATATTGTCAAATTTCAGTATAAGGAATATGTTTCTTTTTTTAATAAATTCAGGTTCTTTAAAAATATCTCTTGATATGATCCTCAGTTATAAAAAACAAGAACTTCTATTTGTTCAGAGTAACAAATTATTTATTAACGTTCTTTGATTAGACCAAAGAACTCTTTTTGTCCGTAAATTCTTCAAATTTGGTGAGGATTAAATGAAAAATCGCTGCCGATTCCCTCGATACCATTTTCATTCACTGTTTTGTTTATAACAAATAAATTTTTTTTTAAACATTCGCATTGCTATTAGACATCTTTTCTGGACAGTCGCTTCAAGTTTTCTGGGAATTTTAAAATGAATCTGAGCATTCCTCAAAATCCGGTATACTTAAAAAGCAAAATTTTTCTATTTTTGTTCTTAAAAATAATAAATTTAATTTAATTAATAAAATAAAATTGAAACGTAATAAATAATAAATATTAAAATGTTATATATAGGTACTTCAGATGTGTGTTTTCGAGAAAAAACAAGATGAAAAAAATGTTGATCAACTTATTAAAAAATAGAGACCTATGGTTGATTTTTCAAACAAATTTTATAAACAAATGCATTAATTTGTCATTTTCAAATAGATTTGTTCCGTTCTTTCAACAGAAGGAACAATTGATGTTATGATTGTAGATTTTTTGTGCGGTTCTTTGATTTCAGACAATAAGTGTTATTTGTTTAAACAAAATTAATTAACAAATGCATAATACTGTCATCTTTAAGTATAAGGAACTCGTTTTTTTTTTTTCAAAATCGACTCCAAGATTGATGAAAATACCTTTTATTATGATCCTTTATTATAAGAAACCATAACTTCTATTTGTTTAAACAAATATATGAACAAATTCACTGTTCTGCCATTTTTCAACACCTAGATTTCGTATTTTAGAGGAATAAATTCCTGATGTCTTGATTGGAGACCTATATAGTTCTTTTTTATTATTACCAAACGATTAGAAATTGTTGTTAAAAATGTAAGAAAGAAATGCAGAATTTGGCCATGTTTGAGTAGATAAAAGGAGTTTCTCGATCCCAATCAATTAAAAGTATAAAACCAATAAGCAATCACTTTCTGGTGAAATAATGTATTATTCGACAGGATAAGTTTATTATTTTTACAATTGTTTATAAAAATCAGTCAAAATTATGAACAATTTTCAGAAAACTCCCCATAACATGAGAAAAAATGCAGTTTCTATGATAATTCTGCATTTCTTTGTTACATTTTTTAACAAGAGGATGACTAATTGTCAGAGCAGAGAATTTGTTCATTCAATTTGTTTAAACGAATAGAAATTATTGTTAAATATATTATTGATCACATCAAGAGATATTTTTAACATACATGAAATTAAATTAAGAAAAAGAATTCCTTTTACTGAAAAGTCACAATTTTATCCCTTTTTATTTATTTTGTTTGAACAAACAACACGAATTGTCTGAAATCGAAGAATAGCACAGAAAAGCTATAAGCAAAAAATTTGTCGTTCTTTTTTGTTGAATAAATCGAACAAACCTATCAGAAAATGACAAATTTATGCATTATTTGTTCATGAAATTTGTTTAAATAATTAACAGAACGTCCCTTTTTTCTTATAAGACATATCGAAATTTTAGTTTCTCTATAGATATTCACATCAAAACAGACATTTTTAGTAGCTATATATCATTTCCTCTGAAAACACAGATTTTATTGCTTAATTTGTATATAACAATGACCGATAATTTTTTAATTATCTCATACTGCTGGAAATTATTTAAGCTAAGAAAATTCGAATTCAGACACTTTCATTTATTACATTTTTGATATTATTATTCAAAGCTGGAAGAATCAGCAGAAAAGAGAAAATTTGTATATGAAAGTGTGAATGATTTATGAGATGACGATTCTACCAATCTGCTAATTAAAATTCAAGTCACTGAACTAGGAAATCCGTTGGAATGACTCAGATTCGACTTTTAACGGGAGAATAAGTTTTTATCTTCTTATTATGTACATAATTATGCAAAAATTATTCTGTATAGAAATCTTCACAAAATTATCTTTCTTGCACCGCCGACTCAATCAAAAATCTATAATTCTATTTTTAAACTAATAAGAATTCCTTTTTAAATATCTATTTCATAATTCATGTGATTCAAAATGTGACATGGGTATGATTCCATTAAATATAGAAACGATATAAAATTGATCAAGTGTATCGGAATGTCAATTCTAATTAAATAATTATTTATTAAAGAGGAAGTTTAATTATCATCATTTTCAGAGCGATTTATAAACAAAATAATTATCTTAGGATTTTTGGAGACATTTTTTAGGCAAAACACCGAGATCCTATTTCCACCAGAATAGTTCACTTGAATCGATGGAAAGGGTCCATATTGAGTCACATGCGGCAAGTCTCACCTGCGGCAAGTCTCATTTGCGGCAAGTCTCACCTGCGGCAAGTCTCATCTGCGTCGAGTCTCACCTGCGGCAAGTCTCATCTGCGTCGAGTCTCACCTGTGGCAAGTCTCTTTGCGGCAGGTCTCATCTGCAGCAAGTCTCATCTGCGTCGAGTCTCACCTGTGGCAAGTCTCTTTGCGGCAGGTCTCATCTGCAGCAAGTCTCATCTGCGTCGAGTCTCACCTGTGGCAAGTCTCTTTGCGGCAGGTCTCATCTGCAGCAAGTCTCATCTG
>WSXT02110733.1:0-11203 GCA_011762715.2 Neuroterus valhalla
TAAAAATGCATTAATATTATAAGTATTGAGTGATCTTAAATCTGATTGAATCAGTGTAAGTGTTTAATTTTAATCCAGCATTCTAACCTCTAAGAAATTTCGAAATCATTCATAATCGACACATCGACTACACTTCCTATCTCAAATTTTATATAATCTTTGAGTTACATCCTCGCAAACTCAACGAAAACCTGACTGTTAATCAACAAAAATAATCATTAATATTATGCTTGTCCAAATGCACATTGTTTGGCAAATTTTTGGACACATTTTTAAGGTAAAGAATCATTTTAAATTACTCGTTTCTCATTTCTTTATGAGGATTGGACATAGGGTATGCTAATTACAAAATACGGTATATAAATTGAAAGAATTTACTGATTACAGAAAAACGTAACACAAGTAAGTATCAAGAAATTATTGTTTTCTTTGAGAATAAGATTGGAAGTATTTATTAAAACTATGCACGATGATTAAAATGTAAAATAGAATAATTATAAAGATAAAAAAAAGAATACTTGTACCCATGCGGAAATCGCCAAACTGGATCCATTTTACCGATCAGGCCCTGATCGGGCCTGTCAAGCAGTCTTTAGAGTAGAAGTAGTATTCCAAAGAAGAAGTATTTCTGAATTATGATAGAAAGCTTGTTTACATTGTTCATTGAAAATTTATTCTTTCTTGAATTGAAAAATCAACTACTTGTCTGAAATTTGAATTTTTTTGTTGAAAATCAAAATTTTTGGATAAAGTTGCAATATTTCGATTCGACATCCGAGTTAAAATTTTAACTACTTTGTTGAAAATCAATTCATCTTTTTTTGTTGAAAATTCAAGTATTTAGTTGAACATTGATTCTTAAATTTTAAAATTAAACTATTTATTTAGGAATTTATGTAGTTCGTGGGAAATTTGCCTTTCTTGTAGAAATATATGCTTTATGGTTTCCCGATCCGAGCCGCATTTGGTCAGATCCGGACCTGATCGTGGCCACAGCAAAATTTCTGCATGGGTAGTACCAAAACATTGAGAAAAAAACAACAAAAACTTCCTTGAAAAGGCTCAAGTAGAATAGCAGACCCTCATGTCATATGAGATTGTTTTTTATTTTTTTCAAAATTTAGTAGTAGTGGAAATATGTTTATGTTGTGGGCTTGTGATTTAAAATTATATAATTTTCCAAATATTTTTGTACAATTATTAAATTCCAAAGCATTCTAATTGGGAATCTCTTAATTTAAAATGATCAAAATTGCATCGACTTTTTCCTCTTCGGGAATCCGTCTTATCAATGTGAATATATAATTACATTTTTGAAAATGTAACGGAAATATAAAATTATAGAATTTAGGAAGCTTTGGCTTTAAAAAAATGAGTAAAGTTTTCGATTTGAAAATGTCGAATTTCAATTGCTTCGAATGTGAGATATTCATCTTATAAGTATATTTATATTTACATTATATTATATTATTAATATTATCATTATTCTATATTCTATTCTATTCTTTATATTCTATATTCTATTCTAGTTTCTATTATTCTATTATTATTATTTATCTTATATTTATCTTATAAATATTAAATCTTAAAGTTTTCGACTTTTTATTCCTAAATTTTTAACGCATTTGATTAAACAGGATACAATTTAAATTCCTTTGTATCTCAACGAATCCAATTTTCCACATTTTAATGTTGGCATTTTGAATTTTTTTCAAATAGAAATCGTTCAAATTTCAAAAATTGATCGCCATATTTTATATTTTGAGAACTGATAATTTTTTTAAATTTCAAATGATTGAATTTCCTATGCTTTTGTTAAAAAAAATACAAGATTCATTTCTTTTCATTGATTTTTAGAAATTATAGTTACTATATTTAAAATGTCATCTTATCTGGAATTTTGTAATCCGGAATATTGTTGCAAATAGGACAGCGTTTTTACTGTTTTCATTTATTGTGAATAACTCTGATTCCCAAGAATTAATTACATGATTTAATATTTACTGCTGCTAATGTAGCTTAAGGATGAGGTATCTTCAATTTAAAATGATAAATTTTGAAATGCCATAACTAATATATGTGAGCAATCAAACATCACTTTTATTATTTATTCATATTAGCAAGTTTCATGAAAAAATCAAATGCATAATTTGGTATTTATTACACGTTTCAGAATAGATATATTTTCCATATACTTACATTCTCTGAATATGATGTTCTTATCTATATGAGGTATAGAATATTAGAAGAATATCACAATATATTATCATTAGAAAAATAATTTTAGAGAACATTAGTGACTAATACTAACTGTTTATTATAATTATTTTCATTATTAGTATTATTCCTTATTTAAATTATTTCAAACTGTACTTGTAGGTGATCAATTTCTTCCATTTATCACGTTAATAATTCATGTATGTATATGGAAAATTATATATATACTCAAACATTTTTACTCTGTTCCTATCGTTATTTTTGGTGAGATGTTTTTCCTCTAAACATATTATATAATGCGTTTCAGTCTTAACATTATCCTCCCATGAAAAATTGAAATTGTATGAATTATTTGTCCGATCCCCCATATGAGATAATGTTAAAACAGGATCGATGCGCCGACCCGCTCTCTGTCGGAATTTTTTGGCCCAATGAAAGCAAGCAAAAGCTTAGGAGTCGAATAGGGCTGGTCCCATCACTGCCCAACTTCGTACTGCACCGCCCCACCACCGTACTCTACTCCCGCGTGCATCCGTGTACACCCGAGTGGTGGGAGCAGAATACCGATTTCAATGCATTTTAATGTTACTTGAGTATTAGCTTTTTAAGGTATAATGCGAAACAGAATCTTTCTCTTCTCAAGACTGTTGAAGATGAAAAAAAAAATCATTTTCAGTTGATTGATCAAACCATGAACCTCAGATACAGAGAGCTTGAGGATGTACCTTACATTAAGCTCTTCCAGAGTGCGAGGCGGCAATCGAACCAGCAACCAGACGGAGTGGGTCCAAACCTCATGCCATAGCCTCCACGACCAACTGACAATCCTGTATGGGTTTAAGTAAGAAGCAGTTTAATTTTGTTATTCAGGATCGAGCGTTACCGTTACTGGTTTAGCGGAATCATGAAATAAATTTTTTTTTGCTGAATAGCATTTGGGTTTTAGTTTACTTCATTACACGGCTGAGCTAGGCTGTACCTGGTTTTGCTGAGCAGCTGTTGAGGATTTTTGCAGAGTAGCAATAGAGTTTGAGTAACGTTCATTACTAGTTTGTCAAAGCTAGACCATGAACGGTTCTCGTTTAGTTAATAATTGATTTAGTATAATTTATTGATGATTTAGCTGAGCTACATCCAGATGAACTGTTCAGAAAGTACTTTGTTAGAATTTAACATCGTTCAGCGTTTGGAATCACCTAGCCTGTAATACCGCGCAGAGAAGCCTTGCTTCACAGAATTAGTTTGGTTTATGAAAATTGAGTTAGGACTCGAGAATTTG
This sequence comes from Neuroterus valhalla, assembly GCA_011762715.2. Taxonomy (NCBI): domain Eukaryota; kingdom Metazoa; phylum Arthropoda; class Insecta; order Hymenoptera; family Cynipidae; genus Neuroterus; species Neuroterus valhalla. Next base: position 3,497 of record WSXT02110733.1, read on the forward strand.
ATTATTTCCATTTAAGAAAAATCTTTTATTCTAAAATTAAATCTTGTTGAATAAATGATGAGATAAGCCCATTAGACATCATGTCACGATTAGCGAATTATTATTGAATAAATTGTTTGAATTGATTTCGTAGAAAATTGGTTTGATTATTTGATTGGTGATAAGAACCTTCTTCAATTACGAAGTACGCCCGACAACCGAGTCTGAGCTGACTGCGTGGAAATCCGGTAGACCGCTTTCGGGGTTTTTATCGATTTCGGAGAAATATGTCGATTCGCACTTATTTACAGGAAACCTGACGCAAAAAAAGTTCCTCAATAAAGGTCTAACGAATGAACTCATAGCAAACTTTCATTTCCCGAAAGTAAAAGAATTTTATGATTGAGTCCACCGAATATGTGCGTAGACGGAAAACTCCATATTGCTATGGTAGCAATATTAGAGTGGTCGCAAGGTTACTTTGTCGTTGTCAACACGATATAGAGAGTATCGTGGTCGGAAGTTCACACGTAGGGCTCTCAGAGCGACACACTTCGCTACGATAGCGATACCCTGAATATGGTTCCGGGCCATAGCAACGCCACCGTGACGCTGTCGCAGCTCTACCGTATACGTGTCAGAGCGATAGACTTTTTGTGCTGTCACAGCAATATGGAGTTTTCCGTGTATGAGTCTAGTCCCCTGCCTTGTGGCTAATGCAGCACATGCTCATTTAATGCACTCATATTTATTCATCCCAATGCAATATACCAGTTAAGTGCAATGATGGTGTACTTGCATCTTCAAAAGTCACTTGTCATCGATTCGTCCCTTATCTCCACTTGCAGTATATCACTGATGCAAAAATAATAAGACTTTTTCAAGAAAAAACAATAATATTAGGATAAGTGAAGGCCTCTCTTCTACTATTTTCTCATACTTGTTGCAGTCCTCAAGGATTCATGGTATCACGGCGAAACAATTTGACGTTATTTCTAAATGAAGACTCTTTTATTCATAAAGCGTGACAATTATTTATGCAGAACATTGCAACCTTTCATTACGCACACTCTTTACCTCGTTATTATAATTAACAACACTTCCCTTTACTATCATCGGACTGGCTTAGATCAATAGAACAAATATAATCAGTACAGCAAGTGCCTCTTTCATTAACTCCAGTACATTGCTGTCCCTTCGAGCCACAGAGGGCAGGGGCATTCGCCATAGCAATATGAATTATTATTCCAAGTATCATGAGCAGGGTTATCATTGATTTTGAAGATAGCATTTTCGTTCCTAAAAGAAAGAAGAACAGGAAATTATTATGACTCGAAATTAATTTCCGTAATACATTTGGCAGTTGATATGATAGCTCCAGGAATGTTTTCAAAAATTCAGGTCCACAGTAGAAGCCTTGGGGGCGACAAAGTTGTATCACAAGAAAATATGTTTTGCAAAAATGTTATTTGTTCGAACTGCGGTTTCATTTCTTTGTATGAAAATGCATTTTTATATAATCTTAAACAGAATCATAGACGGAATCATACCCATAGTCACCGAATGAAAATTGTCGTTTCGAACCGAAGAGAAATTCTCGTTGGAACAAAAAATTATTCCTCCGAATCAAAGCATTTTTTTATGAGTGTAGTGAGGATCGGGCTGTGCAAAAATAATGATTTCCAGCCGATTATATCCTGACTATGAAAAAAAAAGTTGCCAACAGCAACAAAAAAAAATATTTAAAAATCTGTTTTTCTCACTTTTTATCAAAATTTTTTGTTTGATCATTCTTTGAATTAACCGTTCCCAGCGAAAATTTGACGAATGCCAACAAATTAAGACACTTTATTATATTTTTTGACATCGCCACGTATAATGATAAGTGCCGGCATGTATCTATTCTCTGAAGTAAAAAAATAAAGGGCTCTCATGTCTTCGGTGAATAAAATCAAAATAATGAATGGATAACCTGTATCTTGACTTACGAGACCAGTGGCCTTCAGGTATAAAATTGGATCGGAAGTTTTTCTTGTATACTTGTGGATCGCATGTACTGGCTACAGCTCTGGATCGGATCGTATGCCTCGATGACGCCGAAGTTTCTTATTTGTACAATGCTGCAATGTTATAGTCGCCACGATTCTTCGAAGATAGGCAATAATCAAAATTTGAAAACAACTGTTTTTTTCTTGATATCATTTTAACGTATCATAAAATGAATAAGGAAGAACTACGAGTATCTCCATTTATTTTTGCGATAAGAAACTAAACACACACAACTCTAAGACAGCTCTTCCAAGAATAACTGGACTCACGAGTACCGTAGAGATACAGAATTTCGAAAATATTATTTTAAAAATTGTAAATATTTCCTAAACTGGTATATTGTATGATTCCAAAAGTTTAAGGAATACTGGAACACTTCCAATGAAGCCGGAATGAATTGAGAAAAATTTCCGACGGCATGCATTTTTAGATGTATATAATTTTTTCTTTCTATCAAAAACTACAGTTATTTCTCTCAAATTTGATTTGCTAAGGTTGAAGCCAAAACTATAGGTAAAAAATACCTGTATTTTCTAAGCCTGGTTGTGAGAATACAGATATCGGTATTGTGTTTCATTTTTCCATCTGTGGTCTTTAAGATCCACTCCCAATTCGAAATCCCCTCTTTTGTGTATAATTGACATTCCCGTTAAATTTTTTATCTGATTTCTCGATGTGTGGCCAGTTAAACGTTTCTCAAGGTAAATATGAACCGAGTCCCAAATACAAATGGGTCATTAAAATCGCCCTTATTCAAATCGATTTTCAAATTTACTATAAATTACAAGATAAGAATTTGCCATCGATTTTCACCATTCCAGGCGGCAAAATGTTTTTCCCGCCTAAAGAATAGGAAGAATATCTTCCCAAAGAAAGAATTATTCATTCCAAACCTCGTCGACTGTGTATTCTTGCGTCGGATACGAGGAACAGTCGAATGAAGTTTAGAAACACAATGTTTTCGCAGCATACCTGACTTCTCAATTTAAGCTTCACGCAAACCTTTACTAAACTAACGAATTATCACCACCTATAACGCTAAATACACTAACGGTATACCGCAATTTCGCTCTCTGAGTGTCGATATTCGTCGGAACCTTGTATACTGACTAGGCGTTTCTTTCGCCGATTGGGAGAAACAGAGCCGTATCTGTAATATGAAGGGCCTTAAACATATATGTTAAGGAAGCTTGCATAAACAAAATTATTCCATAATTTGAGATGTAATTCAACTATAATTAGCAATATCATAGGCATGATAATTTTAGAAGACTCATTCTGTTATTGTTTTAGTTGCAATGTAATTCATAATATTCTCATCCAATCAATCAATCAATATGTATCCATCGTGCGTGTTTAGCCATGCTCCTGTTCATGTAAGAAATTCACAGGAGTTCAAAGAAGAGACATTTTGGAGAGATTGACGGAGTGAAACATCCATTAGACGAAGGTATTAAGAACGTCATACGTTTCAATGAACTATGCAATAACCTCATAACATCCAAGAAGGAATGTCGAACAACTTTTGCTGAGGAGGCATATAAAGTATCAAGGGCACGAAGAACTTTTCCACTGCTAGTCAATATCGTAATAAAAACTCTTTGTGGGAGGAGTTCACTTCTTTACACCAATATCTTTCCCGCATTCTTACCGCATCTATAAAGTCCGAGATCCTGTTCCGCAGTGGTGAACAAACTGAACTCCTACCGAAGGAAGGCGACTTGTCAAACCCAAAGAACTACAGAATAATAACTTGTCTGAACACGTTGTATGAGATTTTCACGTCTATGCTGAATGACAGGATAGTTTGAATAATTGGACCTCAGGGGCGTAGCGAGCCTAATGAGTTTGGGGGGAGGGGGGGTGCCATGTTGAAAATGCCGACTCGATCAGAAAAATTTGCCGACTGAATTAGTTTGATATTAGACCTACATATAAAAGATCACTTGATTATGACAGACGTGTGTATGTGTATGTTAATGTTTACAACATCATATTAACTATATGGTAATTTACATGAAAAAACAACACCTCTGTTTTGTATTCATATTCAATTTATTCAAACCTAACAGTCTTAAAACCAATAACAGAGCAACAACGTAGTATTATACATACAATTAAGATATTCATTCAGCATACAATAAGTATAGAAGCATAAAATTAAAATACAAACAACACTAGATTATCACGAAACTGCAAAAAAAGTCAAGTGCATACTTTCCGATGTTTCAACTGGGACCAAGTTTGTACAACCTTTGAAACGTTCATTTCGTCTACAATATCCTTCGCACAGAAAAATAACATAAGAGAATCTAGACGATCGTCGTCCATTGTGGTACGGAGATGATTCATGACCAATTTTAGTTTACTGAATGATCTTTCACATGAGGCCAAAGTAACCGGTGAAGTCAAGACCAATCGAACAATCTTTTAGGCCCACGGCAAAATTTTCCGTAAATTGTACGCTTTTTTCGGAATCTCGAAAAAATTTTCACATTCATCACACAAATCAAGAAGTGATTGCATTTCCACGTGAATACATTCGGGTTCTTGTTTGAAGGGTTCAGGTTGCAATTCGGCAATGGAGGTAATTGATTGAATTGTGCAGTTTTTTCTGTCGGATGGGATTTCAAAAATTTTCTGAATGGGTTCGAACTTGGAAAGACATTCTTCTAAGTTTTTCCGGACGCTGGTCGTGAACACATCAAACACCGCTTTGAACTCCTTACGGTAAAACGTCAAAAGATCGAAAGTAAACGCAGTTTCAGAATTCTCATCGAGTTTCTTCGGTGCTTGACGTTTTCTATGTTGCTTAGCAAAGTCACTTTGCGGGTTTACATCGAATTTTTTCGCAAATGATATAGAGCTTTCGATCAAATTATTCAAATGATTAACATCATTCATTTCTTCGCATGATTTCAAAGTAAATTTTGATTTTCAACATGAAATTTCTCATGAAAAATAAAGAAGAAATGAAGTCAAAATGTAAAACATTTTTGAGGAGGCCAGATGCAGCTGCACGAGTTTTACAATCGAAATCATTTTTTTCCATTATCATTTTCTCCAAAACATCAACAGTTTCTTCAAAAGCAATCCAAACAGCCTTAATGGAGCCAGAGATAAGTTTTTCAGAAGCGAGAAATTTTCAATCTTTTCTAACTCTCCGATCAAACTTTGAAAACGTTTGGTACTTCCTGCGAAAAACACATACAAAGCGTGCAAAACATCGAAAAATTCTTTGATGATACTACTAGCAGTGCAAGCTGTCTCCACAAAAATATCGATTCTGTGAGCTTGACAAGGAACATATAAGACATTTTTGTTACATTTCTCTGATAATTTTCGTTGCGCGCCATTGTACTCACCGGACATATTTCTCGCAAAGTCGTAAGATTGAAAAATGAGTTTCTCTATCGGTATGCTTGAAGAAGTGAGAGTTGTAAACATTTTTTCAGCCAGTTCTTCTCCAGTTTTCTTCGTCAACACGACGTCCATTTTCAACAATCGTTCTACAGGTACAGGTTCTCCGTTCTTCTCAACTACGTATCGGATGTTTGTGGCAAGACGATCTTTATGTGACGAGTCTGGTGTTGTATCACCCATGATTGAGAGGAACACAGCGCCTTCAATTTCTTCCAGAATAACTTGTCGTGTTTCAGATCCTTATAAATCGATGAATTCATTCTGACTTTCAGCGCTTAGGTACGTGACATACCGAGATCTTGAATTCTTCTCATTCAACCACTTTTCCATTACAGGACAATGTCGAGAAATTAAATTAACGACTTGACTGAAATTTCCATCTTCGTTATTCCCGGAGCTATCGTGACCACGAAACGCCAAACCCTGTCTACCAAGTGTTTTTGTAACATCTACAAGAATTTCAACAACTTTCCTATGGTATTCTCTTTCTTGCTCTTCGAGTATCTTTTTTTTCTCTGATAGATTTGTCCAGCAGAATATCTACATGAGCTGCTCCATTGATAAAATGGCACAAGTCACTTATAGCTGCTCGATGAGATTCTGAGGAAAAGTGCGTAAGTAATTTGCCTGGCCTATTAGCTCCACGGCTTTTTATCTTGTGCCATTGTTGTACACCATCAGGCACCCATTCTGGCTGAGAATGTGATCTGCCGACTCCTTCAGGAAATAAAGAGCAAGCAAAACAGAATGCTGCATCTTTGCTGAGATTATACTCCAGTAGAGGATATTCAGAATACCATACAGAGCTCATTCGACACTGTTTGTGTATTGGTTTACTTGGATTAGCAGAAAACACACTTAGCTTCGGTTGAAATGGTCCAATAGCAATTAAATGCTTTCGTTCGTTTTCTGTTAATTTTTTTTCCGACGACCAGGATCATGCTCTACCGAAATTTCCTCCCTCACATGCAGAGCAAGGGTTTAAATTGCAGTTTCCCCTCCTCATTTCTGGCATAGTCAAACAGTCAATTACATCGATCATGAATAATTTCGGATTGGGCAGCGCATAATTTTTCAGCTTTTTGAGGATATTTTCCACTTTTTCGTAGTTTCTCAAGAATTCTGCAACTCGGCCAGCTACTCGAATCGAAGGACATTCGTCTTCAGTTTCGTTGTTTATATTGGCGATAAAGATCGGGGTGAAGATGACGGCGATAGTGATGGTAGATTTGAAGTAGATGTGGGTGATGGAGACGATGATAACTTTTCATCGGTAGGTGGTTCTTGGACAGCTTCTGCCTTTGGTGATCCTCCATCAACTGGTTGCGGAGCCGGATATGATATTTTTGGCGGAGGAGGCTCAGAAGCTTTCTTCTTGCATACGTTGAACGGACTTGACGGAGACCCAACATGTTGCACACGGACACGTTTTCCGTTGTGCATATGACTCTCATGACGAGTTTTATAGTCGTCATCAAAATGACTGCCACATTCTAAGCATTCAAGTTTGATTCTCTTCCGTTTTGACATTTCGAGGAGAACCTGTAGACAAAAATCATAATTCTTTCATCAATATAATTTTCATTTCTTTCAACCCTACATTGGAGATAATATTTGACTATATGACATCATCATTTTCGACCATTTATTCCATTTTCCATTATAAATGAATAAATCACATTCATCATCAGATTCGTAGGAGTGGATTTCAAATCTTAGTTTTGAATTCATCGTAATCGCATCTCTCAATAACAATAAAAAATCCTTCATTGTTTACAAAACAAATTTTCCGAAATAACTGTTCATATGAGAATATAAGACAAAGGATACCTACTTGAAAAAGCACTGCTGGTTCGTCCTCGTGGATACACCTGATCAGCGTTGCCAATGGTCAAGTCAAAATAGTTTGAAAAATTCTGTTTTTGAAAGTATTTTTTGAAACGTCAAAGAAATTGGACACTTGCTAAACCAAAAGAGAATTTCAAGGTTAGGTACAATATATCTCTAACACAACGACTTTCTTATTATTTTTATACCCTAACTTTCGGAATCAGAAAAGACTCGATCGTTTATTGAAGTTACAATTAGCTAGTGATAATCGTAAAGATAAATTGTAAAGTAAACTTACCGTAATAGTTTCGACGCTGCGCACCGTATTCCTCACCCTCAAATATTTGTATTGTATTTATTAAAGAAAAGTCCCTAGGGCTAAATAGCCCTCTAAGGAACAAGATAATACAATTTCATAACAGATGT
>WSXT02110744.1:0-81288 GCA_011762715.2 Neuroterus valhalla
ATCTTGTAGGTGAACATTATTTCCTCTTTCAATATTGAAACTGCGACACCAAGCTCCTACCGATATATATTATGTATATGTATCTCCAAGTACCGCTATCCGTAGAGTTCCTCCGATACCCATCCGATATTCCGGCTGCGTTGGAAACTCGTTGTACTCCAAGCCGCCCTACAAAACCGCTACGAATACCTGAAGGCGACTCTAAATCGAGGTGCCGTTGCTGGTGTCGTTGTCGTCAGCGTTATAGCGAATTTTGCCGTCACCATGCTCGGTTATAACAGTGAACGAGATCGAATCGCACCAAGGCAAAGCCAAGGGCTTCACCTTTCCATGAGGTTAACTCCCGGCTGCTTCAATACCCTCGACATGTGGGTGCTATGGCAAAGTGAAAGAATGGTATTGGGTCTTGCATGTAGTCTGATACAGTCTTCACGACCCTACAATCTACTCACTACTCCCGGATACCTTCTTGCGGTCGCACAAATCATCACCTTACCCGACTTCAACGATTTTTACTTTGAACTCTAGCAAACATAATTCACGTGCCTCACTTCATGGGTTCTGGAAGAAGACTGTTTCAAATTGTATGTATTACCATTATGAAACGATCGAATGCAGATCAAAATAATGAGCTTCGATGAAACTTGTTTATTTTTACAATGTAATGCAAGCATTCTGAAATAAATATTGAATAATGCTTGAAACATGACACCTTCCCCGTAGTATAATTATCTGATGATTTAATAGTTATATTCAACCTTTGTCAGAAGGCGCTATGTATGGGTGCGAACCATGTAACTAATTATCAATTTAATTATTATATTCTAATAAGCAAACGTATTCATGGTGTGTATCGCCGTTTCATCATAGACATTTTATCGGAAATCGTGAACACTGTTCCCACCGAATACTTTTGTTTCATTTACACTACTGCAACTGTTCATTGTAAACAGATTGAGTGTGAAATTAGCTGTCTCAGTCGGAATATTTTTTTGCTGATCCTCCTGAATTTCAGGAAACTAATTCAGATATTGAGGAATTGAATCACACATTATTTTGTCGGAATTTGGGAGAATCTTTGTAGCACTTACAACGTCAATCATCTTTTATCTCTATCCATTCTTAACGCAACACTTTCAGTTCAATGGGCAAGGGTTCCATAGTATTGGTGCAAGTGTGCTCTATTATAGTATGTCATAGAATAAAAATCGGAAAATGGGAGAAATGCTTGTCGAAGTAAGAGGAAAAGGAAGAGATGGAAAGAGAAAGAAGAAAGAGAAGACCATCGTGTTCCATAGTGCACGCGGCGAGAGCTGTGTCGCCAGTGAGGATAAAGGAGTGTGGAACGCGGGGAGTAAGAAACACGCGGAAACGGGTGACAGTTCGTGCCGCGGCCATAACAGCGATACTATTTTGCCATCGACTTTTTTCTTTTCTCTTTGTATCCGCCAACACCACCGCCGCCACGGACACCACCACCAACGCGCCGTCACTGATCGGGGCCTCAGATACACCGCCGGACTATGTCCCGATAAAAAGAAGAGTCGAGGCACTAGATGGTGAAAAAGTTAGGAAGCGAAGCGCTGCTGTGATGTATTAGCTAGTTGCCCATGAGAACGGTACCTGACCCAACGACAATCAGGAAGAAGAGCCGGTTTCCGTATGACCTCTTCAAAGACATTCGTCATCCTAATTAAACCTATAATTCCATGTTTAAGCGAATTATGGATATTACTCATCCGCTAACGGGATCTTTTCAAGTTGCTACCTCACTGTTGTTTTGGATCAAATTTTTGTGGAATAACATGTAGTTTACTGTTCTATTAGACGACCTATTTTCCATACCTAACTGTATACCTTTATAAGTGCCATATATAAGATTACCTGAAGCATCATTATTTCTAAGAAGATAATATTGTCATAAAGCCTTGTACCATGTCTCTGGGTATTATAACCCAGCAAGTATTATGACGAGATTGTAGGTTTCGCCCAAAAGAAGAGAAAGGGAGATGAGTTGGGAGATTACATTCAGTCGTATGAAAATTGCTAAATTCCGACATTTCTGCCATGATAGAATTCTCTACGGGAAAAGGAGTTCAGCCGAGCTGCTGCTGATAAATGTAGTTTAGCTCTGGGTTGTTGGGCACGTGTGCTCCACGGTAGAATCCCACGAAAAGGCCATGGCAAAAACCATGTACAGGATCTGAGCAAAGATACTATTGGTTTTTGTTTATGCATTATTCTCAAACAGGGTTAGCGGGTCATCAGATTTCCCATAAGTGGACACCAGTGGTATTGTCGTTGATTTGTAAAGAAAATTGAATATGACGCACGCGATCCAGGAAACGCACATTGTAATAATATGACAAGAGAATCCATCTTCTAATGGATAAAGAGATATTTATTCTATGCTTTTTGCAGTGCATACCCTTTGAAAATCAATCTCCCATCGCTCTCGTAAGTAAACAATAAGAAACAAAATATTTTCCTATTCGTTTCTCCACAATGTGAGAGATACACTCGCTCGAAAATATTGACACTCAACTGTTTCTGCAGTTACGTTTTGGTTTTCGTTTAGTTATAAAAATAGGCACTGGGAAATAACGAGCAGGGCAAACTTTTATTCCCAAATAGGTTGTAGAGTAACTCGTTTCGAAGCCAAACGTACCATTAGCTGGCGCAAACGTACAAGTTTATCCAGCTCGTAAATGCCATAGGGGGATTTTCATTTTTGCGAGAAAAGGCATTAGGTAGATTTTTTCCTGTGGAATAAACCGGAAGCTCACTGTGCTATAGCACCTATCGTCAAAGGGAGTCACGTTCAAGCGTTACTGTATCACGGCTTGAATCGACCACGCGGTAGATCCTGCCTGGTCTTTACTACACCAACAGAAGCGAGAACATCCATGTTACTCTGCCAGACTATTTGAACAGCAAAATTGCGCAGATTAGGAACGTACGTTCTGAATTTCCATTAACTGTAACAGGAAATGGAGAGCTAGGGCGCCCTAATGCCGATCCCATCTCGACAGCCGCGGCGACTAGCACAACTACTGCAAACTAATATCTTGTCTCGTGCAAAACCGGAATGTGGTGGGATTACAACTTGTATTAATTACGAACGACATCGCGGTCGAGTAGATTAGAAATCGAAAGGTGGGGGGCAGGGGCGGATGGAAGAAGTCGTGCCAACTACAGTGGGAACTTCTCTATCGACAGGAAAAAAACTTAGCATCGTCTTAAAGAGAAACATCTACAACGCACGACTTTCCTGTCTTTCTGATAAATTCAGAATCTCTAGCGGTAACAATCATCAGATGATAATCAATATATGTAATTACCAGATAGGTCGTCGTGCGTAATGGAAATAGTTCTGAACAAACCACAAATGTACCACAAAGCCGAGAACATCTACACGTATTAATGAACAAAGCTATTGGAAGCTTTTGAAATAAAATGAAATATTGATATGTTTCATAATTACTGAAGAAAAATGTTTATATACATTGATTTTGCTCTGAAGACCTTTTTCATGATTAGTGAACTTGCCCTCCAAAATATTTCCTCATGGCACGTAATGTTCTGACTGAGGGTACGGTATCCCAACATGCTCGACAGTTCCTAATTGACTCTGCTCAACAGAGAGGAAAGGGGGTTTGCCTGAGCCAACCCTTGGATTTTGCGAATTGCTGCGGGATGACGTTGCAGAGCCCTCACTCTGAATCAATAATCTCACTAACCCTCTACTTGATTCTTATCGATTCCATTTTTCACTGTGTTTTCTCGAAGAGATCGATCACACGAAAAAAAGTTCTCCTTATTCTGAAAAAATACTGAAAGCTCGGCAAATCAATTTAAGGAAGCAATCACTCTGTTGATGTTAATAATCCTTTGCGATCATCTATAGATCGTTGTATTATTCGAAGAAAATTGAAAGATTCATTCGTGGAATTATAGTGGTATATGTGAATACGATTTCAATTTGAAACTTGAATGGAACATAAATGCGGCTTCCAAGTGCAGCCAAGAAAGACAGATACGCTTGAAATACGGTGATTTAAATTCGTGTTGATTTGACATTGGCAAACACAGAATTTAGCTCCTTTGCAACGTCTCTCGCTTTATTTATCTTTCTTTCGCGCCTTCATCGTATCGGTTCATTTAACCCTGTCGGGCCGTTATTTGCCGTATTACTTGCAAAATGTTTCGTTTACGTTTCGCCTGTGCTCGTCGTGCAGAATCAACGGAGTACATCGGGGTGGCTGAGTGAGAAAATATACGAGTACGACGACGTGCGGCTATTTATAATTTTAAGAAGGTCAGGGGGTACTAAACGGCGTTTCTACTCTGAGAACGTCCTTACCTTGCGATATCATTTTTACTAGAGTCAGTATAGCATGGATCTAAGAGCGAATCACCGTTATTAAAAGCGCTATAACTGCAAGATGCGCGCACGGCAATTGAATGTTCGAAGAAGCTAATTGACGATCAGCGTGTGAGCCGCGTCAGTAACGAAGTGGCAGAAAAATTTATTACTTGCTTGCATAATTAAGCCGTTTTTATGGTGTTGTGTTACCGTATTTGCATCCTTGTTTGCGTGATTTATTGGCACAGCCTACCGACCTGCACTTTGAGGTATTGAATACGGTCCACACTTCTGAAGACCGTTTTTAAAGATGTTCAAGTATTATTTTTCTACTAGTTCTTCGTACACGAGTGCCCTAGTGAATGCTGTAGAATATTAAGAAATGACAGACTTTAAAATATGGTTGATATACAGTGCAGGATTTGTTCTATTTCACAGAATTCCTGAAAGAATTTATCCTTATTGTAGTTCTAGTGTGTGATCTTTGATCGTCTAGATATGTCACTGTGAATGGGCCTTAAAACACCCATAGAATTGATTTATGTCGGCTGGAGATGTGTCCTAATTAATTGCCGTAATCGCAGATTTAGAATGGGACAACAACTCTTGATTTTTCGAAATCAATTCAATCCCATAAAGAAAATTATAATTTAGGAAACTTCTATAAAAAATTCAAAATTAAAAAAATGATTTTTTCCACGTCTAGTCTCTAGATAAATTTATCTCACCAATAAATATTGTGGATGATCCAGTTAATATTTGCAAAAGCTTACTCGGAACAAAAAAACAAATAAATTCAGGATAGTAATATTATGTTTTTTTGGAAAAATAATATTTTTAATAATATTTTTCAGAAGATCAAATATAATTTATTCATAGCGCGGTTTGGAACGATATGCTATTTATTAATCTATAAATGATTGACCTTATTAAAAAAAATTATCAAAATGAATAATAATAAAGTCTACCAGGATTTTTGGAATACTCCAATCAATCAGCACCTTTCCAATACTTTATAATATGATTCATTCAATTATTAGTAAATAACTAATAAAATTTCTTTTTTCTGTTTCAGGTGAGTTTACACCAAGTTATACTCCTCACGTAATATTCAAAAATGATAATAAAAGTAAGTACTTTGTGACACATGTAGTGCGAGATTTTTAAGTTCATGGTTGAAACACGTATCGTCGAGGTTGCGAACGTGCAAGCGTATTCTCAGCAAGTGAGCACATTTTCTTCTCGTAACGGAGGCAGGGAGCAGAGTTTTTCGCATTTCCTTTTTCTATGAAGGGAAAAATAGGAGAGAAAACAGTGCGACGGGCAAGAGACGTGTATGGGAAATTCAGTTCACCACGTTGCGATATAGCTGCGCGTCTGCAGACATTTGAACGCTATTGAAATCACGTTTGCGATGAAGCATACCTTGTTTCTGTCGTGCACCGCAACACACGGAGCCGCACAGTGTACACGAATGGATTTTTCCTCAACGAGACCGCGTTCCACTAAATTTGCATCACACGTCTTTTTAAACTACTAGAATCGACAATTTTCACTGTACTTTTGATTTGGTTCGAAAAAGATTGCTGATTCAGATGCAACATTGCCTTATCCTTGAAATTTTTTCATATTTTTGAATGCAAATTTTCAACTAGGAATTGATTTCTCGTGGGATTATTTTTATAAATTTGAGTATTTGATACTTGAACCAGCTTGAACCATTTGCGCCTGATGTAAAAATTGCAGACATTCATTCAAAAGTGTAATTGGGTCTGATAATTTGTACATATATGATAATTGTAGATTTGTAAAAAGGGACTCTCGAGTAGATATCTCGTAGATATATTGTCTATGTTAAGAGTACTACTGTTGAACCTCGCTTTTGACTTTCGCTCGTTCCATGTGGCGTCGCGTACCTTCATTTAGCCGGGAAGTGGGGATAAGTAGTAACAGAAGGTGGTGTACTTGTATGATCGACTCTCTCTTTCAGTCTGAATCCCCGTAGAGGTCCTCCTCTCGATTTCATTCTCCTTCCGTGTTCCATGAGTGGGACAGCTTTAAAGACCGTGATGCTGAAGTGCAATCGCTCTTACATCACTTGTTTCATGTTATCTAAGCATAATTATTCTACTTTCTTTTCCTTGGTCAAGATCAAGGTAAGGGACAATGGCGTAAGTATCACAAGGTTCGACATCCGTCTAATCTGAACTTAAGTTACAACTTTTAATAAAACGGCATTTCCTTCTTAGTTTGTCATGAAATCGCATCAATTACTAAATATCTTTATCAGAACGAAGTTCCTTATACGAGGGTAGAGCGATTTCGTGGGTAGGGACCTATTTCATACAAATATTTTGGTACCGTTACGCTGTGACGTCATGATTATGACGTCACGAACGTTACGCTGTAGGTCATAATTAACCGTTACGTCTACAGCACCCAAAAGGAAACTTGTTTATGAAGGGATATATGACACCGCTTAAAATTTTTACGATCGTCGTTTACGACATAGATTTAACGAAAATGCAATTTCTTGCATTTTACAAAATTTTCAATGAATTTTCACACATTTGATACCTTATCGTTATATTAGCTTTACAACAAAGTTTGAATCGCAAAAATCTGTCTGCTTTTGCGATATTTGTTATTCCATTATCGTTTCATAATATAAGTGAAAATGGTCTGATTTTTGCGATTTAAGTTTTGTTATATTGATAATTATGAAGAATTTTCCAATGCAAATAAGCTGGTGGATAATTGTGCAGAAATCGCCTTGTAAATATGACATAAAAGAGATACGTCAACGATCCTAATATACTCTCACAGACTAGCATTGGCATATTCAACCGGTTTAAAATTCAACGACCCCTGCTTACTACTTATTTATTTGAAGAGATACATGACACTGGTTAAAATTTTTACGAGCATGATTTACGACATAAAGGTTCTACGAGAATGCAATTTCTTGCATTTCGAAAAAATTTCAACAAATTTTCACACATATGATACCTCACTGTTATTAGCTTTACAACAAAGTTCGAATCGTACGAATCTTTCTACTTTTGTGATTTTCGCTATTTCATTGTAATTTCGTAATATAAGTAAAAATGGTCTGATTTTTGCGATTTGAGTTTTGTTGTACTGATAATTATGAAGGATTTTTGAATGCACATAAGCTGGTGGAGAATTGTGCAAAAATTGCCTTGTAAATGTGACATGAAAAATAAGCGTCAATGATCCTAATTTCGATCTCATTGTGGTCTAGAGACTCTAGAGAGGGATATACGAAACCCGTTGAAATTTTTACGAGCATCCTTTACGACCTATTGATTTTACGAAAATGAAACTTCTTGCATTTTGAAAAATTCTTAGCCAATTTTTACACATTTGATACCTTATCGTTATATTAGCTTTACAACAAAGTTTGAATCGCAAAAATCTGTCTGCTTTTGCGATATTTGTTATTCCATTATCGTTTCATAATATAAGTGAAAATGGTCTGATTTTTGCGATTTAAGTTTTGTTATATTGATAATTATGAAGAATTTTCCAATGCAAATAAGCTGGTGGATAATTGTGCAGAAATCGCCTTGTAAATATGACATAAAAGAGATACGTCAACGATCCTAATATACTCTCACAGACTAGCATTGGCATATTCAACCGGTTTAAAATTCAACGACCCCTGCTTACTACTTATTTATTTGAAGAGATACATGACACTGGTTAAAATTTTTACGAGCATGATTTACGACATAAAGGTTCTACGAGAATGCAATTTCTTGCATTTCGAAAAAATTTCAACAAATTTTCACACATATGATACCTCACTGTTATTAGCTTTACAACAAAGTTCGAATCGTACGAATCTTTCTACTTTTGTGATTTTCGCTATTTCATTGTAATTTCGTAATATAAGTAAAAATGGTCTGATTTTTGCGATTTGAGTTTTGTTGTACTGATAATTATGAAGGATTTTTGAATGCACATAAGCTGGTGGAGAATTGTGCAAAAATTGCCTTGTAAATGTGACATGAAAAATAAGCGTCAATGATCCTAATTTCGATCTCATTGTGGTCTAGAGACTCTAGAGAGGGATATACGAAACCCGTTGAAATTTTTACGAGCATCCTTTACGACCTATTGATTTTACGAAAATGAAACTTCTTGCATTTTGAAAAATTCTTAGCCAATTTTTACACATTTGATACCGTATTGTTATTAGATTTACAACAAAGTCTGAATCACGAAAATCGGACTATTTTTACAATTTTTGATATTTTTTTATTATCGTTTTGAATCAACTCAAAAAAAAAAGTGAACGTGTCCAAGTAACACGCGTAAGGAACGAAGTTCCTTCCATCGAATAACAAATACCGAATATAAACCTTTGAATGCATGTATACATACGTCCTTCTCCTTAGCACGCATTTGAAATTCCGTTCCTACCGCGCGTTTCAAGCACACGCATTACTTTTATATAATTATTTGAGGAACGTTTATATTCAGTATTTTTGTTAAGCGACAGAAGGAACTTCGTTCCTTATGCGTGTCACTTGGACACGGTTACTTTTTCTTAATCTGGAGTATAAATTCGGAATCGCAAAATTCTGAAAGATGGCTTGAAACTCTTCTGATACTTTTGTCCTGAGCAAGTTTTCGAACAGTAGGTGGTATTTTTAACTTGTGTAATATTTTATTCATGCTTAAGCAGAATTTTTTGGGATAAAAATCCTGAGTGTGGTTTGAGAAAGTTTGCAAAAATAAAATAATGGAAATTTTCCAGTTCGTATGTCCCTATTTTAGACTTTTGCGCAATTTAATTACCATTTAGCTATCTACTATCAATTGGTCCCTCACTCGTTACTTGAATAAACTTTATTTAGATTGTCGATAGGGTTTCAATGTAAATATATTTTTCGCTTGATTTCTCTTTCTTTTAAACTTGATTATTTCAATTATTTTTCTATTTCAATACTTAAATAACAGTTTCGTCCTAATGGAAAAACACTAAAAAAGAGATCATTTATACTAATCTACTTAACCCTTTGCTGGTTTTAAATAATACTTGAGTCCTAGGAAAGGTAAACGGAGCAAAGAGCGTTTTACTGGAAGCCTTAAGATTTTAATCCAAAGGATAGAAATGAGGAAATTAAGTCTACATCTAGAAAAAATTGTATTGCTTGATATAATAGATCTGATCATATTGAGTCAATTATTAAGGAGTTTCGGGTATTTGCGAGCGATAATTCATTACGAGTTGATCGATAATCAATTCCTGTCAGAGGCGTAAGACCCTTGCTTTGGAGTTTTGCTTATGGTCATTCTACAGCCATGTTCGAACTATGGAACTATAGGGGCAGGTGTCGTGTCTCCAGACAGTAATTGATTATTGTCTCGGCTCTCGCCAACTTCTACAAATATCGCGAGTCTCAACCTCAAAGTTTTCAACAATTTAAGGAATATTTCAGTACATAATTAAAAATGAGGACAGTCGTAAACCATTCACATATCACTTCATTTTTCAATATGTTTAAAATGTTGTCGAAAATAATGAAAATGAGTTTGAGTCGAGTTATTTTAACGGGTGCAGGAAAAAGTCCACCGACCCTAGGTTAGGCCAGATATTCAACCAGTATGATAACTGATGTTTAGTCAGGACGATAGGCTCAGATGTGCGATCGTGAGGGCAAGAATGAGTTAGACATTGAGAAGCTAAGATCCTGAGCTTGAGGCAGGTCACGACCTGGGTCGCCCAGGCATAGAACGGATGCATGCCGCCGACCGTCTGACTCTCCCACATACATTAGAAAGTTCTCTCTTCTATTAACCACAAGAGTCTCAGTGTCATCAAGGAAGTTACAATAGGTTACGCGAAAAATGTCCAGCTTCTGTTGCTTTCCACATCTCGCTGTCCTCTTGTCCTTTCAACATTCCTCATTCATATGCATATGAGTGCGTATACACAAGTCATATGCGAGGGACAAGCGAGAAGTAAACTCAAAGAAGAATGAGAGTCGGGGATCGAGAAAGGAAATAGGAAAGGGTGCAGGGTTGAAGCGAAAAAGGGTCCAGGAGAGAGCGAAGAACCGTAATCTCGCAGGTATTACCATAGTGGCAGGAAAGAGAAGTCAAGGACCTCTGATCTGAGTATATGCCCGCGGCCGTTGCCATAATATTTTGCTCGATTACCATCGCAATAGGAAAAGCTGCTGCGAGTCGCGGAAGCGCTCTTCGGGACCAGGCTAGGATTGGTGAAGCGTCGCAGCGCACCCCTTGTTAACATGCTAATTTATCGTAGCATTAAATTATGTGTCTGCCCGATATAGGCCAGAATTTATGTTCTATATTTTGGACTGAAAGTAGATTACGCGCGAGAATTCCTCCCACTTCGGCCTATTTTCTCGTCAGTCCAGGTGGAACCTGCTGCAACATTATTTTGATAGTGTGACTCATAATTTTCTACCTGCTGCTATAATTATGTGATATGATCGCGTCGGTTTCATTATGGGATAACTTTGTGAGCTCGAATCTCTTTACTATTTCCTATTGTCTATCTCCTCCTTTTTGTTTTACTTCTATTGCTCTTATATTATTGTCTTTACTCCTTTTCTTTTTAATTTAGAAGGAGATAAAACTCTCAAATTAAAACAGGTTTAGTGGAGAAGATCAGAGAGCAGTGAATTTCTCTTATCAAGAATCAAACATATGCAGTGTAAAACCAAATTCCAGAAACTCAAGCCATAAAGATCAAGAAGTTATAATCAGGAGAACGAGTAGACATAACCACTAGATACAGAACCACCAGACGCAAAACGCGTGTTCTGCTTGAATAATAAGTAAGAATGCTTCCCTAAGAAACCGACTTATGATTCAATAAACAGAGCATTCCTTCCTTTTGCGAAAGATCCAATAACATGATTAAATTATCGAATTTCATTATTCGTAAACTTCATGGTAGGAAGGAAGGGAGCTTATCACACCATTGAAAATTCGATCCAAACGAATGGATGCTAATTACTCTACCCTTCTACACGAAGTTGTTCCACCCGGTTACGACTTTTACGTCGTACACGCCCGCAAAAGATTACACGACGAATCAGGAATACCCGAGGTAAACTAAAATTTATACCCCGGTTGCCGTGGGATAAAGGGGATGAACTTTAACGGGCTACAGCGTGGCTCCGTTACGTGAATACCCTTAAGTAACATAATGAGCAATAAAAATGTCCCTAGACGGCGCTCGTGTATATTGGTGTACCCACTATATACAAACGCAAAAGTTTCACAAAGTGAGACAAGAACGATGAGGAAAGATTCATTCATGCTTTCTTCAACTGCTTCTCATATTATCATCGAAACTCTATTTACTTTACAAGGAGGCAAAATGTCATTCTATCTTCGAAGTGTAGATCTATCATCTATATTCCTGGAACGAAGTTCTTTATACGAGGGTTAAGCTGGCAGCGTTATTGACTTTGGAATCTCATACTGGTTGAAATTTTTACTCTAGAGTAGTCTACAGAGGGATATATGACACCCGTTGAAATTTTTACAAGCATTCTTTACGACCTATAGATTTTACGAAAATGCGACTTCTTGAATTTCGCAAAATTTTCAACCAATTTTTTAAACATTCGATACGTTATTTTTATTAGCTTTACAGCAAAGTTTGAATCGCAGAAATCGGGCTATTTTTGCGATTTTTTCTATTTTATTATCGTTTCGTAATAGAAGTGAAAATGGGCCGATTTTTGCGATTCAAGTTTTGTTGTACTGATACTTATGAAGGATTTTTGAATGTACATAAGCTGGTCGAAATTTGTTCAAAAATTGCCTTGTAAATATGACATGAGAAGAACGCGCCAACGGTCCTAATATTCTCTCACAGACTAGCATTGGCATAATAAACCGGTGTAAATTTCAACAACCCCTGCTTACGACTTATTTATTTGAAGATATATGACACTGGTTAAATTTTTACGAGCATGGTTTACGACATATAGATTCTACGAGAACGCAACTTCTTGCATTTCGATTATTTTTAACAAATTTCCACTCATTTTATACCTCTATTGTTATTAGCCTTACAACGAAGTTTGAATTGCAAAAATCGGTCTACTTTTGCGATTTCGGCTATTATAAAGGATTTTTGAATGTACATAAGCTGATGGAAAATTGTGCAAAAATTGCCTTGTAAATGGGACATGAAAGAAAAGCGTCAATGATCCTAATCTCTACCTCATTGGGGTTAGGAGACTCTATAGACGGATATATGACACCCGTCGAAATTTTTACGAGCATCCTTTACGACCTACTGATTTTACGAAAATGAAACTTCTTGCATTTCGAAAAATTTTCAACCAATTTTCACTTATTTGATACCTTATTGTTAATAGGTTTACAACAAAGTTTGAATTCAGTATTTGTTAAGCGACGGAAGGAACTTTGTTCCTTACGCATGTCACTTTTTGTTGAAATGTGTGTCACATGCAAACTTGTAGGTGCATTGAGACACTACGTGGGGATTATGGGGTAGCCTCAGTTCTCGTAAGTACCCCTGTCGTATTTTCTAAATTATAAATCATCTCACTCAGTGTTTAGAAACTCTGACAGAAGTGGTAAAATCTGATCTGAATAGAGAGTACGTGTTTAACATGCGCGCGTGGTATGGTGCCCTTAGTGTTCTGCTGTTGTAACCCGAAACCCGCAGTTATGAAGTTCACGAATCAGCATAACTCAATAACTTCCATGTGGCGTTGAATTTATTGATTGAGTTAGAGCTTCACTCATTTGAATGTTAATTCGAACTAGTTGAATTAAATTTTAATTTCAGTAATGAGTTAGATGATTTGAACGGAAAAACCTAGTAAGGATTTTTTGAAAACAAAATTTGATGGAAGTGCTACCAACACATAACAACCATTCAGTCAATTTTGATAATAAAGTAGATCGTGACGAACAACGAACAACCTTACGTAAAGTTTAAACAGTTGGTAACAGTATAAAGTAGAAAATTCAGTAAAACCTCTTTTAAAGTAACATTATAATTTCGCTGTAGCATTGAAATTCTCGAGTTGATGAATTTTGTCACTGGCTCTAAAAGTGTTCAGGAAATCGTACATGATACACCACATAATGATGAGCAGCAAAATTTTAGAATAATGGCTACTATGACACTTTGGTCTTAAATTCTGTATCCCGTAGACCATAATAATTTAAACATAATTCTGAACAAACGCTTGTAAGTGGAGATAATCGCGTCGATAAGCAATATACGGAATAAATCTACATATATTAATAAGGCTCGTTATACTTTGTTGCAAAACGTTTTCTACACAAGTTAAGACTCGTTGGTATATCACCATCTGGTCGCATGTCGTATATCAGAGAAATTTTTCTTGAATCGTTTAAAATTGATCTTGTGTGATAGAACTTGCACGTTATCGCGTTTCTCCTAAAAGCTCATTGCATGCCTGCGAGTGCAGTAGCAAGGAGCACTTGGAGGAAACTTTGTGCCGCATCCCTTGCGATATCATGAATTCTCGCTTCGGGCTGTGTAACGCCCACTACATAGTAATTTGTTAGATCCCCAATAGAATGTACACTCGCTTTTATCCACCTTCAATCTAATATTTGCAAATGCAGTAAGCATAGGAAGAAAAATGGGGAGTCATCTGTTACTCATTGTTAGAAATCTAGCAATCCGATGACGCGAATATCTCTTTCAAGGATTACAACGCCAAGAGAAAATACTTCCGTAAATATGCAGCAGTATTGGCCATGCCTCTGATAATATGAAACACGAGAAGATAAGCTTGCTGGGGTGGAAGTCGATAATTCAGTATTCTCAGGTATAAAACTGAAATGTCAAGAATAACGAAGCGGAAGTGATTTGCTTGGGTTCCTTTGCTTAAGGTGAGATCAGGATGCTATTACATTCCGATTGTGCATCACCGTAAATTTTTATCGTCCCATGAACTTCCGTGCTTGGGCTAACAGCTGAGACTCACGACATTTTTCTTGCCTCAGAAGGGTCAGCTCATACCTTTAATATTAACACGTTAATCCCTTTCGCATGCATCTTGAGTAAATAAATTTATTCTATTTCTTATATAGAGTTCCCCGTGGAACACTCTTTTCATCTCGGAAAGATGTCAAGCTTTTACTTAGAGGTGTGTATTGTTATTTTAGAGAACCGAGGGCGCGAAGGGTCTCTGGGGTTTTATGGGATGTCAGGAGCTGACGACTTGTAGCTTGAAGTGTCAGGACAGGACAAGCCTCTTCCCATTGAAGTAAAAGAAGTGTGAAAAAGTGGTGCTATAAATAAAAAGGGTCCAAGAGAATGCACGATGAAGAAAGTCGGTATTCGCTTTTATAGGGATTCCTGCACTCTGGTTCGATTTTTATTTCACTCACTAGAGGAATTCCCATTATCGAAGGCAGTCACGACGTATCGTCAGCGGATGAGAGCACGAGGCCCTGATAGTAACGTGATTTCACTTTCTTCCCGAAGGCACGAAGGTTGAACAGTGATGCATGCAAGCTCGCAACAATTTTCTTTTGAGCAGATTGCACCGACAATGAAATTGAAGGCTACTGCTTGAAGTGACACTTATTTGTACACATATTGTAACTATCGTCTCAGAGTCAACCCAGAGGACCAAATATTTGATTTCCAAATATTCTTTAATCTCTTCATTATTATTTTTTCTTTGTTACTTCTAGCTTGTGTATCCACGGAAGGTGCACGTCATTGGAAGATTGGCACTTGCCCAAGTTCTCTTTGTCATTTCTTCCGTGCTCTTCTTCCTTCGTGCTTTTGCCAGCTAGTAACCGCAGAAATTTTTGCCTGATTAACGATATAGGTTTCGATATTTTCTCCAGCGGGGAAAACGCCAAGGGGCGGCAGCATGTCTCTGAAATGGTGCGCCAAGCGTTCGAACGTTCTCTCCTACATTTTTCCCTTTTTATTTTATTTCTTCCGGGAGTGCAGCGATCATCATATATCACAAGGTGATAAAAGTTTGCGCTTATTGGCGCAAAGTACGTGATATACTGAGTTGATGCGACAAATCATGAAGCTCGTTGATTTGACGGTTACCTTAACACTGACTTCCACTCCTTCTTCCTGAAATTATAATTAACGCTTGCAATCTGACGAAAAGTTCCTAGAAGAAAGGGATCGTGGATCTCTCCGTGCCTAATACTCGAAATTCTCTGTTAGATCTTTGATAATCCAGCGGAGCTGCAGTGTACTAGGAAGCATCGTCGCGTGTATATCATAGTCACGCTGTAAAAGTTTTAGCGTGTCGACGTATAAACACGATAACTATCGCATGAATAGCCACCGATGATTTTTCACGTACGTACCACAAGATTTTTATTGCAAATGCATGGAACTTGGCTAGAGCGGGCAACATTGGCAAAGCCTTAGAGCCGTTGCATATTTTATGCAAACGCTCCGTTGGCAACGTCGTTAATTGAGCTACAGCGGTGAAAGCTCTCAAACCAAAACCTCATGTTCCTAGAATCACGAGCCCTTATACTACTAATGGTGACATTAACTTTCCTTAAGTTTGTACTCAGATAATCTACGCATGTACTCTTTACGATTGCATGCTTATTTATTCTGTTGCCTAATTACATTTTTTTAGATCTGATGGCTGGGTTATAGACTCGAAATCACCATTTTACAACATCTTAGGAGATAGTAGATTCTTTTGGTAATTTTAATTTGTTACTGTACGTTCGAGTGATAGCCATTTTTCTTGTAGGGGATTATGAGTCCAAAAGAGTTTCAAATCTTCGAAAAAAACCAAGGGTTGCTTATAAATGCTTCAAATTTTTATTCTTTATGATTTTGCATTATTTCAAGGCCATATTTCCCACAGACTAAGTAATATTTCGTCACTTTGATTAATAATGAACTTTTGATACTAGCAGCAAAATATAATTTTAGGGAGAAATTATTAATACTAATATGAAACAGGAAATATTTATGATAACCATTTCAAATGATTCATTCAAGTTCGTATTTTTTAATAGGGACTTTAATAGGGACTTTAATAGGGACTTTTAAAAGGTACTCCCTTCCCTAAATCTCTTTACCTGCTGTCGTTTGATATAGAAAGGATTGCAATATTTAAAAATCAGTCAAATCGAAGTTAAAGTTTTTCAATAAAAAAATAGCTAATGGTTTAATTATTAATGGTTAATATTGAATCTTGTAGTCAGGCATTCGGAAATCTTTTGTTTTTGAATTTTATCTTGTTCGATTTACTAGGTTTCAATTTCAATTTTTTATTTCTGTTTTATTATAACATTTTCACGATTGAATTTTTTCATTTTTCAAGTGTACAATTTTGAAACTTTATCTTCAACCTGTTGCAATTCTATACTGATGATTGATTATTGAGAATGGGTACCTGAGGATACAAATTTGTCAACTTTTTGACTTTTGCTTTAAAAATATGGAATTTCAAATGTTTTTCTTTTGTGGCCTAATTTAAAATGCCTAAATAATACATTTTCCAAATTTTGAAGGCTTCTAATTAAAATTTTGAACATAAACGCTTCCTGGTTCAAACGCTTTGAAGCGAACATAGCGCAACTAGTAAAGCTTTCAATTTGATTGTCTGTAATTTGTGATGTTATTTTACAACCACGCGATTCTCGTTTATTTGAAATTGAAATGGTTTTGTTTCGAACAGTATCATGTGTATGCTTTCAAATATGATGGCTTGTAATGAAATTAAAAAATGGAATTCTGAAGGTCCTGAAAGTAAAATCATATGCGATTTGAATATATGAATCATCCTAATTTGAAATTAGTTTCATTTAATATTGTCAAGCCTGAAGCGATTTTGAATCATCAGTCCTCCAATTTTGATTCTTCTAGTCCCTTATTCAATTTTAAATGTACAAGTTCAAAATTCTTCTAATTATTATAAATAATTGAATGTAAATATGACAATTCTATTAAGTTACTATATAATTGACATAAGACAAGAGTAAGCGCAAAAGAATAAAATTCCAAATATGACTGGAAATGGGAAACAAAACCATCTTACTTTCTTGTACATATATAATAAAAATTTTGTACCTGTCATTGAACAATGAAGTGATGAGTCATAGAAAAAATGGTCATAGTCTTAATTGAAAAATTGGTTATAAATTTGCATGGGTATCTAATTAGATTGGAGAAAAGAAATGATGCGAAAAGGCACGTTTGGTTCGTTCTACAGACCACGAATAGCAATAAAGGTTTGAAAATTACTAGCATGGCAAGGGCTTCTTTCGCTATCGTGAAATAAGGATTTTGAGCCCAGGGCTTTCAGCTAGAATAAGGAAGAAAAGAAGCACACAATGGCATATAGGTGTATTTAGTCTCGACGGCACGTTGGAGACATTCGCTTGCGCTATTGATCACTGGTCATCTTATCGGTGGGTGGAGTAAAGTGCCCATTGTATTGTGGTCAGTTGCTGGAATATTATCGAATGTCCAGAGTTTACCCCGTTCATGCACTTCTAGGACGATGTGCATCACGACGAAGACCACTACAATAATAATTGCGAGCAACTAACCGTGAACGGGTCGTTTAACGACTGGCCCATTGCTCGAACCATGCTACGATTCTCATAACGACGACGACAACGATGGAAAAGACAACGTCGACGAACATTATCTTTGTTCTGGACATTCGACAGTATTCGCCTTCTCGAACATGATCATCCCTGATGTGGAATTAGATTGCAAATCTGATACCATGGGATGACTAGACTGCACCTTCAGGAACGTTTTCACTGTCCTGAAAGCTAACTATTGTCATAACGAACATGAGCGACCACTCCAGAAAATGCTTGTGGTCGAAATAAACCATTACATGTTCGATTTAAATTTCCTGCGATCACCATAAAGTCAGGTTTATCCTCTACTGTTATCTTTATTATCGAATCGATGACGAGCATAATTTCTGCACTGGCATTGTTCTGGTTCTTATTACGATCGATTGTGTCTCGTCTCGCTCCAGATGCTCTACGGCCTTCAAAGTTATGAGAAAGGTATTCACTATTCGTGTATCACCAAAGTTGTACTAGCAATAAGGAACTATTGTAGGAATCCTGTGGTGTTGATTTGATGCAGAGAAGGACAAGGTCGTCATGGGCATTCTAGCATCTGGCTGGTACTGTACGATATGCGTCGACGACAGTACGTGAAGTGGTATGTGTATATACCATAGGATGCAGCATGTAGACTTGTAGACAAGCGGCGCTATTCACTGCTGACCCCGTACCCCATCTTACCAATTTGCTGGAGGATGATACTACCAAGAGTGAATCGGACCACAACAGCCACGTTATGGCATTGTCTTCGCCTGGACTAACGCAAGTATATGAAGACGTCATCCTGAGGCTGTCGCTAATAAGTAGGCTACCACGATTCTTGTTCGAGTGTGCCCTTCCGATATGATCCTCAGGGACTCTACACTCTATATCTATTCTGAATGTCCATCTTGCTTAGGGAAATAGATCCTTGTATCCTCCAATTATTATTAAACGAATTTATCAAAGTTTTTTTACTCGATTATGAATTTTGAAGTACTTCAATTAATGTATACAGTCACATTTTTTTAATTGTAAGTATTTCATATGAGAGTTAAAAATAATTTACTTTGAGAAGAATATTTGCTCCAGGCTTTAGAAAATTATCTTGACAGAAGCAAAGAATTTTTATTGTTGAACCAGTGCAGTTTTGTTGAATTCAACCGAAACATGGATTTGATCTGTTGAACAAAATTTTTGTAGGTTGAACAACATTTTTCGAACAAAATTGAAATTTTATAATAACAACGACAGCATTTTTTTGTTTTTATGGGAACTCAATCTTTTTGTACATTTTTCTTATTCTGAGTCTTTTTTCTTCAATTCTCTGAACTCGTTATGTTTATCGTCATTTTACGGCCAAGCAACTCCATATTTTTGTGTGCCTAAATATACCGTGTAAATATTGGCATAAGATATTACGGGTCAGTGAATTCTTCCTCACTAAGAAGTGCTTTTAAAAGAGCGAGAGAACGAGGGGAGAAGTTGGGTAAGGAAGAGAAAAGTAAGAAAATATAATGCGAAATACAGGAAGATAGGGGATGCGTTTGACACATCAGTCCACACGGAGATCTATAGTTAAGGATGCATGTATAGGTGCGGTTCCTTGCCTCCATATTGCGCAACTATTGAACGGCGATGACTGCGGGGGTGCAACTTGCAACAGAGTGAGAAAGAAGATCCCGGTGTTTCATTTGTTTGGTGTTCCTCCGAGGTATCAAAGAACGTGCTGCACTGATACGCGATATCCGTGCAGACACCTAATAGAAGCAAAGCAATCTGATGGAACCAATAAGCGTGAAGGAATGTAAGAGCCTCTTTCTCTGTCTTTCTTTCAGATCGCGTTCGTTCCTCTTTTCTTGTTCAAGCTGCTTCGGTTTTCTCCTACTCTTTTGACATTTCTTTTGCCTTCTCGATACTCAATCGGCTCTTTCCTCTCAAGTGCGGAACTTTCAGAGTCGCATATCATGTTCAACTGCTCGAAGAGCTAATCACACGCGCGATGTCAACAACTTGGAAGAGTTGCATCTACCAGCCACATCTGGAGGTTAGAGGCCCTGAAACTGGAAAGTTCAGATAAAGCATGTTTGTCAGCGGATTAAACGTAAGTCGGAAATGATGAAGGTTGAACCTCTGGTAGGTTAGCAGCTACTAAATTGCGAACACTCGATTAGTCAGTCTAGCGTTCCTTTCCACCTCTCGACTTTCGGATTAGTCTCACGTCCTTTGTGAGGGGATCTATTCACCTTGGTGTTCAGAAGATGTGCAAGGAAGGAAGAAACTTTTCGTTCGCTTTGGCTTCCTGAGTGGCGAGGATATAGCCTGGTTGCTATCTTCAGATTCAGCCTTCGCTTCTTTGCTCTCCATTCCACTTGGGTAGGACACTTGTGTTGCCACTGCAATGGAATTCCTTTGCGTCTGTACCGTTGGTTCCTTCGTTCTTCATCCACTTCGTTTCTTTTCCCGTTTGACTTTTATTTCACCTCATAGCCGTGTCTAAGTATAATAAACAGTGTAGCAACCGTATTTATTATCTGTCAACTGCTGAACCCTCCTTCGTCGCCTTTATACACGTCAGTGTATGTACGGTCGAGCGGACGATTCAGAATGGTAACGTTCCTGTTTCTTCCACCGCATGGAAAGGAATAGCAAACTTGTCTTGCGAACCGCATTGTAAATTTAGCGAAAATATTGTCCGTCTTCCGATCGATGCGTCGCTTCAGCATAAACTCGTTGCTGTATAATATTACAGTATGAATACCCTTCGCGCTTCACTGAACGCCAGAACGTGCAGTGACAAGTCTTTCCATGTTTCACAAATAGTGATATATTCTGTGTGCCACTGTTTGCATGATTTGTCTTTCTCTTTCGTTTTGCATGCTTAGCTAGCAATTGTTCTGTTTCGATAATGCTAATGAGTCTGTTATTTACCGACAGGCAGTAAAGTTCTATCAACTTCCGTGCGCTCTGAGTTCATTGCATCGTTGCGAAAGCCCCTCAAGTCTAACGTAAACTTCAACTTTCATCCAGTTCCACTAATTGGGTAATTTATTGGACCTCGATTGCTTTTATCCACTTGTGCCAAGACTCTTTGGAAACTAATCGCGAAGGGAAGAACAAAAAAATTGGAGTACTTTTTGTTGGAAAATTGAAGGCTTTATCCCCCAAGAGTTATGATGGTACAAACTAGAAATCCAGAATATCTTTTTGATGTGTCTTCCTAGACGTTGGCAATCTTGAATTTCAGAATATAAAGAGAACAGGAAGCTGACTTAGATGTAGACTGGACAAAAGTATTACTGAAAGTGCATGTTTGTTGCATACTACTCGTAGGTATGTTCTGCAGGCTCAAGAAAGACAGCAAGGATGAGTAATAGCTCGACATATAAATGTTACTTGTTACTCGGGTTGGTCTGTTCAAGGGGGTTAGCTAGCAAAGTATCCACAGACATGACTAGAACAAGAATTTGCTTTCACCGGATGTTCACAGCGTCTGACGAAAGCAACAGCATCTCTTTGGTCGTCCCATCATGATGCTACGCTGATCATATTAGATGCGCCTGTCCCCCATCAAGGGCGAGAAAAAGGCAAAAAAAGGAAGAGAGAGAGAGAGAGAGAGACGTATAAAAAAGATTAGAAGAATGCTCTGGTATTCGGAAGGAAAGCCGGGCTCAAACTTGTTTTTAATGCAGGGCAATTAAGAAAAAACGAGAACATCTTAATGTCTACCTTTCTACGGAATCTCGTAAAGCCGGCTTTATAAAAGATGTGTTTATCTTCATCCAGAAATATAGTTGAGGAAAGTACCCTTCGAATCCGAATAAGAAATCATGGGACTGACAATTTAAATTATTATGAAAACAAAGATATTTCGAAATAATTAACTTGCAAATACGATTGGATGAGGAATATAGCAATCATCATGTAGTATTCTAATGTTGCTGAAATTATTAGCTACCAGAAATCTGATAATAGATACCAGTTCACATATTGAGTTGTATCTATCTAATCGATAATTGGAAATTCACGATGAATGATATTAATGCACCTAAAAATTAAATGTGAAATCAAATACCACGAGATGTATCCAATGAGGTATGCAATTTCCGGTCGGTCTTTCGCATACGATTATTTTCGCTATGCTTATGATTGTCCACTTTGAAGGAGTCATCTAGGAAGTACATTGCATCAAAGAAACTTCGCGAAATTGTGACACTCGTTCTAAAACTTGGCATGAGATTGGGATATAAATATTAATGAGTTGTTCTTCTATCCATTGTGTTTTTTCTTCATTTTTAGTAGAATGGAAGAAAGAGAAAAAAAGTATCGATCGTAGATACAGGCAGACAGCTTCGTATCGTAAGTAATATCAAACCTTAGCTGTCTTCGCGTTTTCGACTTTCTTGAAAGAAAGAAGTCCGGGCAAACTCTATTGGGGCTTTGCACAATAGCTTTCGAACCAGTGCTGCGACGTCGCTCCAGCTCCTACTTTTCTCATTCCATCTGGACTTTGTATTGTCTCTTGTGCCACTGAACGTCCTCGTTGACATTAATTTAGCCACGAGCTTATCCTGGCCCTAATAATATTCCGTTTTTTGTCTTAATCTGGTAGAGAAGAGTAAAAGATGATAAGTCACCGAAATAAAGCGTTTCTTGACATCTACTATTTTCCTTTGGCAAACACTTCACGCACATAAGCGATTCTCTTTGTTGAAATATGAGTGTATGATTCATCCTGTTTGATATTTATTATAAGAAGAAGGGACGGTGTTATCTTAAGTTATTGGCTCACTTTTTAAAAAAGGAAAGGAAGGAGTGAGTACATGCGTCTTGAACTACAATTCAAGGAGGTATCACATTAATTAAACAGTGAGCATCCTTATATAAATAACACCAACTGAAATTATGAGATTTCACAATTGATTCGGAATTCGAAATTTTCACAGTTAAGAACAATCGAAAATTCAATTATAATGTGTACTCGGCGCCCACGCAATAAAAACTAATGTCTGAACATCTACACTCCTGACTCATAATGTTTAATTTCTTGCCTCCCTACTCCTGCCATACTTATATCTATAAATAGACGGGTTATTCTTTCATGTGATCCAACAATGTTAGAGAATATTTTCGGCAGCGGAGAGAAATCATACTTTAACAAACCTCTGAGTATGATTTTGAAATTATGTAAACATTCCATGAGTTTACAAAATAACTCTAGTTGCATGAAGATCTATGAAATCTCCCCGAAGGAGGTACAACTACAAATTCCGTTGAGAATAAATAGATTGTATCAGATATTGAATGTAGACACCTTCAACAGGTCTGATGAGACATAAAGTAAGGGTTCTGGATTCCTACCTCCAATTCGAGTAATCCAGTAATGAAATAAATGGGAAAGCAGGGTGGCAACTTGACTGGGAATACAGGAAAGACCGGGAAGTGACCGGGAATTTATTCAAAAACCGGGAATCTACTTGACTCAATCTAGAATATTAAAAGTTATACCGACCTTATACGAAAAATGACAGCTTTTTTTATGAATCAAAAAGAGATCATATCATTTCATTTAAAGAATGTAACGTTCCAAAAATCTGATCCTCAAAATATTTCAATATATCCATACGTCAGGGAAGGAAGATTTTTTTTTCGTTTTAAGAAAAACATTTTGTGAATTTGTTGCTCTGTGAGATTTCTTTAGCTGACTCAAATTTGATAATGCAATTGATGATAGCCCAAACCTACAAAAATAATTATTCTCTTCATTTTTTCAAAAAAATGAATTTGTCACGTTTTTTTTTCTTTTCCTCAATTATCTGACTTGAGACAGAGAACTTCAGAGAATAATTATAGTTTTTATTTAAGGGCAGGGACTTTTAGTAAAGAAGTAAAATTTCACTTGGAACAGAGAATTTTTACATGGGACGGAAACTTTTCAAAGTAATTATGATTCGGATTTAGAAGAGATAAAATTTAAAAAATCTCTTTTCCAATTTAAAATTCGTCATGATTTGAAAGCCCCCTCTTTTTAGTTCAAGAAAATAAAATACTCCAAGCAATTTTCAGAAAAGAAGTCGTATGCCGAAGAGGAAATATTTCTGAATTATGATAGGAAGCTTGTGTACGTTGTTCATTGCAAATTAATCCTTTTCGAGCCTTAAAATCAACTACTCGTTCAAAATTTAAACATGTTTGTTGAGAATCAAATCATCTTGTTAGAGTTGCATTATTTTGATTGAAAATTCACCTCGGGTTGCAATTGTAACTACTTTGTTAAAAATCAATTCATATTTTTTGATTACCTGAAAACTCATCACTTTTATTGAAAATCGATTTCTAGAACTGAAAATCTGTTTCATTTTTATTGGAAAATTGATCTTTTCTAGTTAAAAATTCTACACTTCGGTGAAAATTTGTCTTTTTGAATTGAAAATTTAATTATTTCGTTGAAACTTCACATATTTTGTCGAAACGTCGATTTTTCCCTAAAAATTATCATTTCATTCACAAGTTAATATTCTTCTTCAAAAATTCTTCTTTACAGTTGATAATTCAAGTTATCCAATCAAACATTTTGCATTTTGGTCGAACATTCATCTAGTTTAAAACTCTTATGTTTGGTTTGAAAATGATTTTTTCAGACAAAAATGTCACAATTCCAATTTTTTTTCGAAAAACTTCATTTTTATGGTTCAAATTTCAGTGATCCTATTGAAAGATTGTATTTTTTGGAAGGAAATTAATTTTTTGTCAAAAATTGAACTTTTCTAGTTAAATGTGATTCAGTTAAAATTAAATTCATCTTTCTGGTTTGAAATTCAACTTTTTCTGTTAAACATTCACAATTTCATTTAATTCTTTATCATTTTGTGTGTAAATTTAATAGTTTGTTTGTCAGTTAGTTTTTTGTTAGAAGTGATTTTTTTTAACTAAGAATCTAACTTATTCCAATTGAAAATTCCATAGTCTCATTCAAAAAAATATTTGTTTAGTTAAACAACTATTTTTTCAATTCAAAATTTTAGTAATCAAATTTTTGTTAACAAGTTATCTTTTTGAGTAAAAGGTAATTTATCTGTTTGAAAACTGAAATCCTTTGGTTAAAGATTCTTCTTCTTAGTATAAAAAACTTATGCTTGGTTTAAAATTGGTTTTTAAACTAAAAATGTAACTGTTCCATTTATGGCTGGAAACAATTATTTTTGGCTCTGAAATTCAACTGTTTTGTTAAAACATTAAATTTTTTCTTAGAAAATTATTCTTTTTATTTAGAAATTCATCTTCTCATTTGAATGTTCACCTTCATGGCTGGAAACTGAAGTGCTCCAGTTAAGTATTATCTTTTTAGTTGAAAATTTATCTTCTTGTTTCGAAATTCCACTCTTCTGGTTGAAGATTCATAGTGTTATTTGAAAATCCATCACATTGGTTGAAAAATGCACTATTTTGATGGAAATCTGTTGTTTTTCTTTGTTATCGTAAATTCATCTTTTTGATTGTTAGTTTAACTGTTCCAATTTTTATAAAAAAATGCTATTTCTTTGTTGAAAAATAGGGTATTCTTTTCAAAATTGGATAGATTTTGCAATGTTTGATCTGTTGTGTTGAAGGATGTTCAGGATGAACGTCGCGGTTAAAAAAAAGTAGAGCGATCGCAAGACCGCCGACAGAAGCTTTGCTTCTTTCGCGTTGGAAGAAAAACATAAATTTATTTGTTATTCCATTCATCGGATGGAAGAAAACAGCTATCCTCTCACTCTATGCATACATGCCCGCCAGTTAAAAGAATATTGAAGCAGGAAGTATGGAGTTTATCGCAATTGGTGATTAAAATTCCAAAGAAGTTAAATTATTAATGTTTTGCAGTTTCAAGTGGAATATGTAGACATGAATTAATCTCTTGTCAATGTTATACAAAATATAAAATTCATTGTAATATAGTTATTCAATTTTATACATGTGTGATGTAAACTCCAGTCGTTATACATATACTACACCAGAACGGGAGGGAGGGTGAAAGAGAGAGAGGGAGAGAGAGATAGCTGTGCTGGTGCCATGCTTGATACATTTTCAGTCGCATTGAATGTGACGGACAGAGTGTTCCCGTTTTCCGCAGTTCGGTAGCCTCGCTCGGAGTATATAGTCTTCCAAAAGAATCAAAGCTTCAATAAATGTTTGCGTCTTGCGACAAATATAAATAACGTTACTTCTAGTTGACCGGGAAAATTGAAAAACTTGACCGTGAAAAACCGGGAATTTGAAATCATCCGCCGAATCGCCACCCTGAAAAGGAAAGACAGGAAAGAAATCCTTGGGGTCGATGGCGTGATAGGCATAAGCGGTCGATTACAGCGATTATACGCATATGACGGCCAAGAATGTAAGTAACTGTACCCGGCCCGAGCCGGAACGACGCGACGGCGTTATAGACTAGTTAACGGTTCACCGGTGTCGTTTGTCGTTCGGTTACACGACGCGACGATTCGTTACTCCTGCTGGTGGCGGGCAGAAGCGCTGGTAGATTGGAGCACGACTTTGGAGGGTTGAAGGGGAGGGTGGATCGGGAATTTGATCTTATATTTGCCAGTGAAGCTTGTGCTGGAGATATCTCGAGTGCCAGTGTAACGCGGTAGGACGGTTCGTAATTAACGCCTCATGTAGATGCTATCTCCATGAAGGTACGCGGAGGGAGACTGCGTGACGACCGGTGATGTACGGCCTTGCTGCCGTAATGGAATATTATTATCGGTCAGCATCAACTTGTTAGGGTTGAATTAGTGGTGGTAGCGATGGTGGTCGAAGGTGTATTCTCCAGCGTGGAGGCGCAATACGCGATAGCTGCGACAATGCAGCGCGAGAAACAAGACCACAGGATACTCTGCGTCTCTTCCTTACACCTTCTACCTTCCATCTTCCACCATCCCCTTACCAACCACAAATCTCTCTCACTTCCTCTCTCTCTATATTTATATACCTGTACAGACACCACGATCTGCGGCATGTCATGCCTTTTTTTCAAGAATTAATCAGCCAGACGTCCATTGTCCGCTTGTCCGATACATTTTTATTGAACAGCGAATTTATGCCACGTCGCACCCGCATCATGCTCGCAAAGCTACAACGATAGATAGTTAGTTGAGAACGAAAATTTAACAACTCGAAGTTGTTACATTTCAAATGAGGTTGTTGTTTCCTCTATTTTATGCAAAAACTGAAGAAATAGTCGAGTAGGCGCTATGTGAACACATAGTAATACAGTCTGGTAGTTGAAGATTCCGCGTTCTTCGGATTTTTCATAGGCTGCCTCCGAAAATTGTTGGTGGACCTAAGGAAAAGGAACCTCGAAAATTGCCGCAAAGTCGGGTAATAATAACACTTTTCTCGAACCCTTTAACGTTTGTCTAATGGATGAGCGATATAAAATTATCTTTATTGTTTTTTGATTATCATTCACTCGATATATCATTCATATTAATTATTTTTTCGAAGAATTCTTAGTTTCCCAACAAATTGATGTTCCAATCCAAAAATAAATAAATGCGTCATATCAGAGCTGCACCCTTCTCGTGTAGCGTCACCAATCACGCTACTCGCCCCACCTTTTCGAATGAGATTGATGAACCTAAAATCAAAAAAACTCTAATACTTTCTATCTTTTGACTTTTTATACCGAAACTTCAAGAGACCTCCAAATATCCACTGACATGAAGAATTTTTCAATTTACTCGTAGGGTATATGAAATTCCATGAATTACGAAATTGCTTTGATTCAAACATTGGTTCTTTACATCATTTATATAACTTGCTTGATTTGAAAAGTGTCATTGTTTTGCAACTCCTTGCTAAGAAGAAATTTTTTAGATGATTGATAGTTAGTTGAAAAAAAATGAGAAAAATCTATCGCACAGCCATTAGTGAAGGTATAGAGAAAAGTGTGACAAAAATTGAGACACCCTGATGCATGGCTTGATTGTTATTTTATTATACTCATGGTATGGTATCCGGAATTCGAAAAAGAAGTCTTATACAAACAGAAATGATGTTATTGTAGACTTGCATTCTTTGGAGAGTTTCCCATCAGGAACGGAACTCATAAACCGATATTGCTCAAATTTTTTAGCATAATATCAGGGTGACAACTTGACGGGGAAATTGGGAATTTTATTGACCCAGGAAAACTGGGAAACGACCGGAAATTCAATTGAAAAACCGGGAATTCATTTGACTCAACCTGGACTATTCAAAATAAATTATACCGAAAAATACGAGAAATGACTGCTTTCTTTTCATGGATCAAAGCGATATATTATCATTTTATTTGAAAAATGCAAGGATCATCTAATTTGATTCTCAAAATATTTAAATACATCTTTACTTCATGAAAGGAAAGATTTTTATTTTGTTTCCACTATGAAAAAACGTTTCGCTAATTTGTTGCTCCTTGAGATTTTTTTAGCTGACTTAAATTCAATAATCGAATTAATGGTAGCCCAAACATACAGAAATAATTATTATCTAAATTCTTTGTTGAAAAATTTATTTATCACGTTTTATCTGCTTTTCCTCATTTATCCGACTTGGAACAGGGAATTGCAGAAAATAATTATAGTTTTTATTTTAAGGCACAGAGTTTCAGTGAGGAAGTATAATATTTTACTTGGGACAGGGAATTTTGTACATGGAACGAGAACTATTCAAATTAATGTATTTTATTTCGAATGTAGAAGAGAGGATTTAAAAAAAATCGTTCCTCCAATTTGAAATTCGTCACAAGCAGCCTTAAGGGTAGAAATAGTATTCCGAAGAAGGAATACTTCTGAATAATGATAGAAAACTTATTTCAATTAGTCATTTCAAATTCATCCTTTTTTTGTCAGAGAATCAACTCCTTGTTTAAAATTTAAACTTGTTTGTTGAGAGTTACATTTTTATATTAAAGTTGCATTATTTCGATTCAAAATTCATCTCTGGTTGGAATCGTAACTACTTTGTTAAAAATTAATTCATCTTTTTTTGGTGTGAATTCGAGTATTTAGTTGAACATTGATTTTTGAATTAAAAAATTAAACTATTTCTCCGACAATTTAAGTACTTCGAGAAGAATTTGCCTTTTTTGTACAAAATTAATCTTTATGGTCAAAAATTCATCTTTTTGCTTGAAATACATCTATTCATTTGAAGATTCTTCATTATACCTGTAAATTCATCAGTTTGATTGAAAACCAATTTTTTCAACTGAAAATTTATTAACTGTTCCATTCCTAGTGGAAATTTGAACTTATTTAGTTATGAATTCGACAAGTTGGTGGAAAGTTGTCTTTTGGAATCGAAATT
Organism: Neuroterus valhalla; assembly: GCA_011762715.2. NCBI lineage: Eukaryota > Metazoa > Arthropoda > Insecta > Hymenoptera > Cynipidae > Neuroterus > Neuroterus valhalla. The sequence goes on from WSXT02110744.1 coordinate 29,306, forward strand.
TCAGTTATTTCGTTGCAACTCCTCATGTTTTTATTGTTATTTATTGTGTATTATTACTATTTTTTTTTATTTTTGTCTTCTTTCAATCCAAATTTCAACCATTTTGTTGAAAAATTGTATTTTTTGGTTGAAAATTAATTTTTTGACAAAAATTGAACTATTCCAGTTAACTGATCATCATTTTAGTTATAAATTTGTCTTCCTTGTTTAAAATCCATCGACTCCAGTTAAATATTTACAATTCCATTTGATTTTCCATCATTTTGTGTAAAAATGTAGTAATTTGTTCGGCAGTTAGTTTTCTTTGTTTGTCGAAAAATAGTTTTTTTTTTGTTGAAATTTAGTTTTTTTGTTCAAAGCTAGTTCATTTTTGTCATAAATAATTCTTTTTAACTGAGAAATCAATTTATTCCTATGAAAATTTCATAGTTTCAGTCGAAAATTCTTTGTTTAGTCTTTTTCAGTAAAAGTTCATTTATCTGTTTAAAACTGAACTCCTTCAGTTGAAGATTCTTCGTTTTAGTATAAAACTCTTTTGCATGGTTTGAAATTATTTTTTCTTCTACCTAAAAATATTACTGCTCCATTTTCCATTACGAATTATTATTTTTCATTTTCGAAATTCGAGTATTCCGTTGAAAAATTATATTTCTCCTTAGAAAACAATTCTTTCTAGTTAGAAATTATTTTTCTTTTTTTTTAAATTCTCCTTCGTGGAAAAATTGGAGTGCTCTAGTTAAATATTTATCTTTTTATTTTAATATTCATCTTATTAATTGGAAAATGAACTAATAGTTTCAAATCCATTTTTTTTTGTGATCGTGAATTGATTTTCCTTGATTATGAGTTTACCTGTTCCAATTTACGTGGAGAAATGATATTTTGTTGTTTGAAATTTGAGTCTTTTTTTCAAAATTGATTTATTTTGCAATGTTTGATGTGTTAAAGAATGTTTAGAATGATTTTCAAGAATAAAAATCAATGTTTGCTTTTTGCGACAAACATAAATATGTTACTTCTAGTTGACCGCGAAAATGGAAAAACTTGACCGTGAAGAACCGGGAAATGAGCGGAAATTTAAAATCGTCCGCCGAATCGCCACCCTGAATATTTTGACGGATATTTGATACAAAAATTGATTTTTGTCAGTATAAATATGGTAGCATGTAATGTTTTAACATTTCTTATCTTTAGTGGCTCTTTGGTAGTAAGGATATGCCGCAGTTCTATCTCGAGCCGTTGTATTTCTCAGATATCTATTGCATGGAACCAAAGAAGCGTTAACAGCGCTCATAAACGTCTTTCACTTCACAGGAAATTTAATTCTATCCACATTTAGGCCTTAAAAATTTTGTTGGAATAGCCGCTTTCATCAAGATAGGCAAAATTCAAACAATTGTTCATGAATCTCCTCCTACTATCCATATTATTATCCATCTCCAACTACAATGATAAAGATATCAGCGAAGAAAACAGAACTCTTCTTGCACATATAATAAACTTCTTATTTTTGAATTCACAACAAATGTATGAAATTATTAATGTTTCCAAAGTCTTGAGCAGCGATTTTGTAATTTATTATGATGACGCAAAGTTTATAACAGTCTGCAGAATGTAACTTTGTAAAGGGTATGCTACGTATTTTAGTTATGGCAAGGAACTCGTACATGCTTTGAAACTCGAAGCGCAAGATCTAAAGTTTGGGAAACTGAGGGGTTGTCCAAACGATTAACTCTACCTTTGGGGCTTGTCACAGTTGCGTTAACTTCGGTGATTTTTAATCCCCTCGTGGTAAAAGTTAATTTAGCCCCGACCATCACCGAAGGTTCCACCAAAGCTGAAGAACGAAAGGATGCACAAATGTTGACTTGGCTACGCGGTCTGCTCTAACAATAAATTCGGTATTGAAAAAGCGTTAAAAGTTATTCCCAGTTCAGAAAAATATCAAAGGAGAATGAACTTTATAGGAACAATTCAGATAATTCTATTCGGATCGATGGAATTCAAAGTGGATTTCCTTTCTTTCATACAATGCCTCGGTACACTTAAGCCTACATGAAGATGTGCAAACGGACGATCAAACTCGAAGGACACAAGTCGTTTTGTGAGAGTAACGGATTCAGAAAGCGATTTACAGCAATTGTAATTCAGGTCCTGATGTATTCCTTTATTGAATGCGAATTCAACGAGGACGGACTCAATACAATGTAACCCAGTTTTAAAAAAGGAACACTTCATGTTAGGATTTACAGATAATGATACGCTGAATAAAGACAATAAAAAACACATAGAATCATGAAGAAAACATATTCTCGCACTAAATACATGCTGTATAGTTTGACATTAGTACTCACCAAAAATGTGACCGAGCTACGTTAAAAAAGGTTCCCGGGATGTTGATGTCCTGTAACAAACATAATTACAATTTTCATCTGTTTTACTTTGCGGGATCATTCTTTTTTATTATTTCTGTGGATTTCAGAATTCCCCTATGTTTATTTTTGAGGATAGTAGGAAAGCTTCAAATGCAATCGAATTGTCCCTGTGTACGGAGGATGATTGCAAAATCGAGTCCCCACGGTATCGTTCCGTGGAGTCGGCCGCGACTGCATTTACCGGTATCTACATATGTGCACGCCCAGCAATGTTTTTCATGGAACAGAGGAAAAAATCGATATGGCTGGTTGACCACGTTCGATCGATCGATAAGAAACTACTTCATAGAACGAGGTAGTAGTCCTGTGGCGGTCATAACGGTAATAACAGTAACATTAATAATTAGCTCAAGCAGTATGTGAAACGCGCCACTATCCACTAATCTGTCCTCTGAGAATCGCGAAAGGAAACGTTAGGAAATCGAGGTGAGATATCTGAATCCCAGTAGTCGAGTTTTAAGGTTTCTCGTCTACTTCGCGAAAATCGGATTGCCATACGAGGTTCATTCCAATCGACGATCGTGCTGACGATCTAAATGTTCCAAACGCTTCACTGGTGCTTCCAAGCCAGAAAAATTCCCATTCTACCGAAAACAGCCCCACTCTTACACTTTTCCAAGAGTGAAATGGTGAAATATTAGAGTAAAGAAGATTCCGTGAATACTCTGTTTAAAGGAGAATGTCTCATACGAAAAAATGATAGTTTTCAATCACTTTAGAGAGGATTTGTGAGAACTTTTGCAAAAATGTCAGAGATATTTTTTTCACGACTTTCTTCAGAGAAGATTGATCTACTTATTAACGGTATATTTGTTTATATTTTATTCTTGTTAGAGGCTTAAGAGTCTTTGCATAAACTTTCCTATATTAATTTTACATATTTCACCACTAACATCGTGGTAAGGAGGACCTACAGCTTGAGGTGGGTTCGGAATCACTAAGAGTAACAACTACTTAGTACTTAGAAAACCTAGAGAACTTTTACTTTTACAGAATCACTTACTCTGCTACCCATACATGTTTTGGAAACAAAACAGGGTACATCCAGAACGAATTTGTGACAAAAAATGTTCTGTTCCTATTATATAACTATAGAAAAGTAATACAATATAAAGCTTTATTTTTATAAGAAATATTCCAGAAACTGACTATTACCTTTTTTTTAATAACCTTATTGATTATTTTTTTGTTGTACACATAACCAGCCCTGCTTTATATCACTTACTGTATTCTTCGATGAAAAAATTGAGAAAATGTTGTTTCCTATTGTGGGTTAGGCTTTTCTAGAATATGGACAGATTGATTGTGCCAAAACCGGATTCAAGGGTCAAAAATGAGATAAAAAATTACGACTTATCTCATGCAGTTATTATTTATTTCTTCAAAATTGAGGATTGCAAGAGATTGAATATTTCTCTGAATATAAGAAAATGGGATGAAGGAATATCCTGTCTAGAAAATATTGTTCTGTTCCAACGGAAATGAAAGGTTTATATAGAATAATCTTTATGTTATTGAACTCAGTTTTATTTTTTATTTTTGGGGACTTTTTCCAAAAAGAGAATCTACGAATTAACTTAGGAATAGTCTAGGGTTTTATTGAATGGTTTAGAGTTTCATCAACAATTTTTTATTCGGAAACCTATCAGCATTTTTCAATGTTTTGGTGACGTGAGTTTGCCTCTAAACAAAAGTTTCTTCAATCTGAAACAAAGCAGACCTCAATTAGAAAGTCTAATTTGTAATGAGATCTCAAATTTGATTCGTAAAAAACTCTTGAATAACGAGTTGTGAAAGGATTTTTACCGATTTTAAGCAGGGTGGCGACTTGACCATAAAACCGGGAATTTTATTGACCGGGAGGAACCCAGGAAATCACAGGGAATTTTATTTTTAAAACCGGGAGTTGATTTGACTCAACCTAGACCATTAAAAATTCGACCGAAAAAATACGAGAAATGAACGCTTTCATTCTATGAATCAAAAAGATATCTTATCATTTGATTTAAAGAATGTATTTTTTTTCCATTACGAGAACCTTTTGCAAATTTTTTGCTCTATGACATTTTCTAACTGACTTAAATTTGATAATCGAATTTATGGTAGCCAAAACATACAGAAAGGATAATTATCTAAATTTTGTCAAAAAAATTTATTTATCACGTTGTATTTGCTTTTCCTCACTTATTTGACCTGGGACAAGGAATTGCAGGAAATAATTATAGTTTTTAATTTAGGGCAGGGAGTTTCAGTGAAGAAGTATAATTTTACTTAGAACAGTAAATTTTTTGATTATGGAACGGGAACTATTCAAACTGATTATTATTCGGATTTAGAAGAGATGAATTTAGGAAAATTGTTTTCCCAATCCAAAATTTGACACATTTCTCCCTCTTCTTAATTTTAAATGAAGATAGTACTTCAAGCAGTCTTCAGAGTAGAAGTAGTATTCTGAAGAAGAAATATTTCTGAATTATGATGGGAAACTTGTTTATAGTGTTGATTGCAAATCCATCCTCTTTTGGTTAAAAAATCAATTACTTATTTTTAATGTAAATATGTTTTTTGATAGTTATATTTTCATGTTAAAGTAGCATTATTTCGATTCCAAATTTTTCTCTGGTTAAAGTTATAAATACTTTGTTAAAAACCAATTCATCTTTTTTTGGTGAAAATTTAAGTATTAAATTAAAAATTGATTTTTTAATTTGAAAATTAAACTATTTTTTCGAGAATTTATGTACTTCGTGGAAAATTGGCCTTTTTTGTAGAAAATTAATCCATATTGTCAAAAATTCATCTTTTTCCTTAAAATATATCTATTCATTTGAAGATTGAACATTTCACCTAAAATTCAACTGTTTCATTTTCAGTTGAAAATTAATCTTTTCTAGTTCAAGATTCGACGGTTTGGTGAAAATTTGTCTTTTCGGATTGGAAATTCAATTATTTCGTTGAAACTTAACATACTTTGTTGAAAAGTCGATTTTTCTGTAGACAATTGTCTCTTCCTTCGGAATTTAATATTCTTCCTCAGAAATTCTTCTATACGTTTAGAAATTCAAGTTCTGCAGCTAAACATTTTCTATTTTGGTCGAGCAATAATCTCATTGAAAACTTCTATGTTTGGTTTAAAATTCGACTACTTAACTGGAATATTTACAGTCTCATTTGATTCTTCATCATTTTGTGTGAAAATTTAATAATTTGTTTGACAGTTATTTTTTTTTGTTTGTTGAAAGTTTGTTTCCGTCATAAGTAATTTTTTTCTATTAACAATTTAACTTATTCCTATTGAAGTGTCCATAGCTTTAGTTGCAAATTAATTTGTTTAGTTGAACACCCATTTTCTTCATTAAAAAATTTGAGCATTTAAATTCTCTTTGACAATTTATCTTTTTCATCTAATTGTTTAAAACTCAACTCTTCCAGTTGAAGATTCTTCATTTTGGTATAAAACTCTTTTGCTCGGTTTGAAATTGCTTTTTTGAACTAATAATGTTACTGTTCCATTTTTCGTTGCAAATAATTATTTTTTTGAGTTCGGAATTCAACTATTTCGTTGGAACCTTATATTTTTTCTTAGAAAATTATTCTTTTTATTTGGAAATGAATCTTCTTGTTTGAAAATTCACGCCACGGTTAAAATTGAAGTGCTCGAGTTAAATATTTATCTTTTTATTTGAATATTCATCTTCTTGATTGAAAAATGAACTAATAGTTGTAAATCCATTTTTTTGTTATCGTGAATTTATTTTTTTAAATCCTGAGTTTAGCTGTTCCAATTTTTGTAAGAAAAATGATGTTTTTTTGTTGAAAATTTGAGTATTTTTTAAAAATTAATTTATATTGCAATGTTTGATCTGTTATGTTACAGGATGCTTAGAATTAACGTCATGAATGAAAATAAATGTTTGCGTTTTGCGACAAATATAAATATGTTACTTTTAGTAGACCGGGGAAATTGAAAAACTTGACCCTGAAGAACCGGGAAATGATCAGGAATTTGAAATCTCCCGCCGAATCGCAACCCTGATAAGGGAAACAATATACTACTGTTGATAGCTTAGTTTCGATGATTGTTGACTTCTAATCCTTTTTCCCTGCGATAGAATGTTCAGAAAAGAGCTGTATAGAAGTGAGCGGTGGTGAGGATTGTTCGCATAGAACTAGAGCTGCAGTTTTGCTTGCTAGTCCATTGCAGACCACAGAGCATTTTGCGGACAATGCTTTCCGTGAACCACAGCCTGAATCTGTTTTTCTCGTTGGCGGTTCGAGTCCACGGCCTATATATAGGAATCGAGTGGAATCTTCATTCGATGCGTAAACACGTCCAATTGCTGCCAGACATACCTTCGCGGAAGTTGAGCCCACCATAGAGGAGTTAGACCATGACCAAGGGAGTTAAGTGAGCCAGTACTTGGCGCTAGCTGTTCTTGTGATTACAGCGCAAAGTACACTGAGGAACTCTCCTGGCGATTATCAGAAGTGACATATATATGCACCCACCAGTCAAGCGACTGAACCGCAGAGGATATGGAAACCATTAAGTTCATCCAGCCACGGCTGGGTAGTGATTAGTCATCGGCTAAGAGCGTTTTTCAATCTTTCCATGATTCCGTCGACAGCCCTTTTCTTCAATTCTTCTCGTCAATGCCTCTTCTTGTCTAAGAAATTTCACCTTGACTTGTAACTTGAACTTCCTTCGAGGTTTTTCTCAGAACTTTACGATCAAGTGGCTTGTTATTAACGATTTTCTCGTTCAATACGCTTCGAAATCATTCAGTCAATAAAGCTGAAAGTTTCTGATGAGAGTTTCTTAGGTGAAATTACAGAACGCTCTATTACCGGTTATTAGATAATTCAAGTCTAGATTTCACGGACGTAAAACCTGCATGTGCTTCATTCTCCCCGCAGACAGTTCCGGCTGTGTTAATGTACCAGAGTGAGTTTGTCGTCGGATGCTAGCAAATGCTTCTCATAGTACAGAGAGGAACTATAGAGAATGGTTGTTATGAATTCTCTAGGAGCAACCGTGCAGTTTTGCGTAGTCGGATAATAGTCTGGAGCAAGTGAGCCACCAAAAGGACAAAGTCAGTTTGTATCTTGCATGTTAAAAACACATTTCCTGCTTTCTGAAAGTCTTGAATCTACCAGTACGAGTTTCTTTTACAAAAGTGAATTCCGAGTTCGTTAGGACATTATGTCTTTATGAATATCTCCATTAATAAAATACAGTCTTAGTAATAGAATATAGAAATAAGAACATTATTTTACATGTATGTATATTCAAAATTTGGAATTTATGGAAGCAACTCTTGCGGGTTTATTTTCAAGGTATTGCAAGGCTGAAAGAGTTATTGAATAACTGGGTTAGTTGAGGCAATTTAATCTCGCGTAACACTGTCCATCATACTCGCCCAACGCCCTTCTATATTCATTCCGCATTTTGTTCTCAGCGAAATAGCCCGCGTAGTTTCAATTGACGGCAATATATTACAGCAGCGCTACCGTGTATACAGCGTCGAAATAATAAATGTCCCATGTCGCCTCTACAGCGCTTTAGCCTCGTTACTGGGAACAAAGCACCTAAGGAAGTGCTTTGCACTTGCCAAGAACACAAATGGACCATAAGGACAACCGAGATGTATCAGTAGAATTAGTGCAACGGGATCGACGCGACGAGGCGATACAAAACCATCACGCTGGAATTTTATTGAATCCTCATCCCAAATAACGAGGCTTGTTGAAATATTTCGATCAAGCTATCAAATACACTTATCAGAACTGCATTGCGAATAAGTGAATTCAATAGCTTGGACACGCTTCATCGTCGCTGAAGCTTTTCACGCATAACATGTAACGCCCGGCGCTTTTCGTGTAAAATTGCAGGCTTCATAAGTCTTGCTGGTCCGTGAAATTACCATAAAGAGTACCAGCGTCCCTGAAGTATTCACACAAAAGAGTGCTTTATGAATTCGTGCGAGATCCATCCGGTCGCATCGTGAATAATATGCACCTGCTGCGACTGGTAAAACTGGCACTCGTGTTAACCTTCTCTTGTCAGAATATTCTCTTATACAGCAAGTGACAGACCTTCTTGAGAACGCTTCTTGGGGTGCAATACAGATTTCTAACATCTGTCTTATATTTCAGTATCTCTTCTCGTATTAAGTATACAGCTGAAGATATTTTTTAGTGAACTTATACGGTGTTTGTTACAATCTATCCTGATATAGACTTATTTCATGAACGTGGCACTATTGCACTATAACACTAAAATAACACTATTATGGAGTACTCTATATTCTCCATTCATGATTCAACTGTTCTGAGAATTCTAACATAAATTATCATTAATCCATTTCACTCTCTATATATCTTAAGCAGTCACTAGGCTCAGGACTTAATTCGATAACAGGATAAGAGACGCGAGATAATAAAACCTCAATAAACGTCAGCAAGAAGAACCTCGCGTATATGCCTTTACCATAAGACAAGTCTATACTCGTATCTTCCAATTAGGGGTATTATACTATATATTTTCAAGGGAAAATAATTGATGTCACTTTGAGTGTAACAAAGTCGTACGCACGATGCATATACGATTTACGATACATTACACGGCTTAGTAGTGAGCGCGTTACAAATATTTATTAACCCTAAGCATAGAATTATCTCAAAATGAAGTAACATCATTCTAATTCAATAACTCTGTAGAAAAGAGGGTAAATCGAAGATATATAATTCGGTACCGCTCTGCAAGTTAAAATTTTATTGGTTCAACTAAATGTTCATTCCAGAATAGTAAATATAGAAACACTTACAGAGACGGCATTTTTAATTGTTTCTCAGTATTTATATACCAGATGAAAGACAAAATACTGTTGCAATTCGAGGATGAGAGACATGCGATACCATAAACCGTGTGTAATTGAAATAAGGATGTTTGCGATGTACATGTGCAACTTTGACCTGTAAGTGCAAGTGCATCCGCTGGCGGAAACCAACCTCTTCTCGTTATGAGTGCGAGAAAATTCTCGTGATTTTGGAGCTCTTGAGGTCGGGTTGCGGTTTGAATCTTCTTCCTGGCTACCCATCTTGTAAAGTATATCCCAATCTATCCTTATAGCTGAACTCAGAGCCCTTTCTTCCTCTTACCTTCCTCTAGCCATGATAATTGAAAACACGGTTGCGAATATCTTTCATCCTTATTTGCTTCTCGCATACTCTTGTTTGTTATTTAACTGTACACTGGATTGAAAATAGCATTATGCATTCCTTACTTTCGACATCGTTCGTGAGAACATACATGGCCAACCGCAATTATCGCGATCGGCACGGGAGCAGTCAAGATTAGCGTCAATAATAATGAGTTTCTTTTTCATTATGCCGCAAGAAAGATGCACTTCGTTGATATAGAGTTGGGTGGGTAAGACTCTATTGTCTCTAGAAAGATAAAGCTCTTAAACTTACCTTACAAAAATTGATCATACCCCGAGTATCTCAAATAAAAAGACTGTTCTCACGATCTAAAGAAAAAATCAGTAGTAAAAACAGAGTGTGGTCAGGCTATGAGTCATTAGACAGGTTACCAGTCCGTTAATGTAGGATGGTAAAATTCTAAATAAATTTAAAGAATCGTAAATGCATATAAAAAGTATTACGACCTGTAAGAGATTATTATTAAACTGTATTTACAACTTAATAAAATGTCTGCGTTTTAAATTCTTACCGAGCAAGAGTGCAAATTAGAGACACATGAATATAATGTACCGTTTCTACAGAGTATAGCAGAAGACTATAGGTCAGAGAGAATGTATATGAACGTGTGAAAATATTATGCTCTATTTTTGAAAGTTGATGCTCAAAGGATTAACGCAAAGATGACTAGAACTGTAACGAGAGCTCGATGTAAACCAGTAAACCAGACTGACTGGACAAACTAAAATGTCGTTATGGATTATGGAGAATTTAATTTCCTTGATACGTCATCCGAGGATCAATTAGAGTTGTGACGTATCATGATATAACGTGGGACGATATATCTATTCGGGCTTCCAATTTCCTCCGAGCTATGAACCTCACGTCGTCTTTTCGTCCTCTCTCAGTCAGGTCAACGTGAAACATCAGTTTATTAACTTTCATACATCTTCTAAGTAGCAGAAAATATTATTATTATCATTATTCAATTTTTGAAATTGGAGGATTGTGGGCAGAACGAATTCGATGTGTCTACTTGGACACATGGAATTGTTTGAGGCGTCTGGTTCGATCACCGAAGTTGTATGTTTTGTATGTTTCGAATATTGTAGGATATGTAGAAGGACACTTTTTCGAACATTTTTCCTTATCTTTTCCAGATAAATATGAAAAATTTGGTAGTCCATGAAAAGAAAGGCACACTCAGATTAACCGCTTGTTTTTCAAATGGCTCTTGCTCGATTCATCAATTGGACATCAGAATAGGGAAAGGGATGGAAAGCTTGCCATTTCAGATTTTTTTACATATACGAAATAGCGCACTTAAACTTAGAAGGCAGGTAGGATCTTCGTACACGTGATTGTAAAGTTACCGTGAGAAAATAGTTGGTCTGGTATTAACTATGCAAAACATAAATTTCCTGAGCCGTAAAATATATAAACTGTTGAATTTTGTAATTAACATCATTGAACGAGCTTATGAACAGACTTATGGCCTATTACATGTTCCCTTAACTTATCGAAAGTACGCACGTGAAGGTGAGTGATCCAGAGTCCGTTTTCAAATATCGCATAAATAAGATGACTTTGGATTACGAGACCTTAACAAATTGCGGAATGCGGATAATGGAAAATATTGAGGAAAGTGGATTATCTTGTCGTCGTATTAGTGACCGGATATTGTTCAAGTTCGCGACGGCATCGATGGATACGTATCAGGCTATTGGCAATTATGCTTATGCTTTGGAGGATGATGGCCCTTGCTCCGGTACGCGTGCTTCTTGGTGCAAAGAACTCGAGCATCACGAGCGGTGAGCGGCGAGGTTCGGGGAGAAAATTGAATTAAAATCACTTAAGTGTTTACCCACGTTCTCAATTATACACGATGAACCTTGGCATCGAAATAATTATCTTTTCAACCCGTTACTTGGCGTACGGGCATCACCGTACCGTACGGTGCTATATCGTATCTTATCGCATTGTATCGCATGCTATCGTAACATGCAAGTACTTGTACGGAGGTACAAATACCTTATAGATCCTACCTTCGACCAATAGAAGGGCTGTTACAGTGACCGCGCAGGTCACTCTGATCATCGAGCAAGGACCGATCTGCTGATAGATATAGTTAACTCTTGCGCAATAATTATTTTACGTAGTCCGTGACATGAAGGCTTTTTTGAACCCTTCCGTAAGGTAGTATGGGGTTAGGTATTACAAACGACAGGCACTCGGAAGAGATTTACTCCGAGGCCTTCGAAGGTAGCGCATGCCGAAGGTCGTTGCTCTTTTCTCAGAAAGGTCTCCACTTTAAGCCAATTTAGCGGCAATGAAAATTGTACATACACTCATATAAGTCAGCATAAGTCCTCTACCGTGCTTGCCTGACCTTATCATCTTGCACTCAAAGCTCATATTCCGTTAGACACAGTCTGATGAGTACCATAAACAAACCGCGACTCGGGTGGACACTTAATGACTGCGCCAAAAGAAACAGAAACTACTCTCCCAATCAAATCCACGGCAATTATCCTCATTTGAAGAGAGTCTATGTGTATAAATATTCGTATGCTCATATATTGCAGGCTCAATTTCAGTGATTCTTTACTAACTCTACTGATGAGACGAAGTTCACTTCTGTGAAGTACAGTTAAAGGTCGAGGATTCTCTCTTCTCTGTTTCGAGCTCGATAGATATCAGAGATCCAGAGCAATCGAAAACGACTCTATTTACGTTTACGTAACATAATGTGATCCCAAGTCTTCCGGTGTGTTTAACTCGTGACGAAACCTGATCGAATAATTTTATTTCGACGAATAAAAGGGCAGATCATGATCGTTGAAGAAACGTCTGAGGGTAAATATTTGGCTTCGTATATTGAATGCAAAACTAAAGAAATTACAGCAAATAGCAAGGAGATCGAATGTGTGTGCAAAACCAACGGTGAAGCGGTAACGTGAGAAAAGATTTCCTGATGTGATCCTACCTTTCCGGTAAAGCTTTATATTTTTGCAGCAATAATTTATTTAACTATGAATTTCGTTTCAATCCATCGAGATTGAAACTGTTCAATCTTGGAAGGTTTGTAGTTGTAAATGTCCAATTTCGAATATTCATTGTTTGGAGATTGTTCAACTTGAGAATCTTAAAATTATGGATGCTTGATTTTCAGATTCTGAATGCTACTAATTTATAATTGTTCTGCTTACAATTCGTTAATTTGGAGCTTAGATAATAAATTCTAAATGACTGACAAATGACTAGCAACTTTTTATTGAGTCTTCAAACGCCATCCTGAAATGAGTTCACTATGCATAATAGTAGTTTCATGATACTATTGCACACTGCGAGAGCTCAACAACTTAAATTCCGAATTTCTAACGCTTAGGGTTGTTCACCGGACTTTTGCGGAGCATGAGCTATATTATATCTATGCTTTTATCTCTTGTTCCCGCATAGCACCCGCCAGCCTTAAAAATTCCGAGATCGTTATTAAAGGGCAATGAATAATAGCGGAAAGATCCCAACATTCACGGCTCTGCACGACTTTACCACCGCATATAATTTTCAGCGATGGCGTCATTAACCAGTCCTGAACGCAAGAACGGAAGAAAACGAACAAGAGAGAAGAAACTATATAAAACATTGAGTAAGAAGTAGAGACAAGATAGGACTGCGTCCTCACGCAGAGATGAATAAAGCTATGTGTGAAGTATAAATAAATATGCAAACACAAGCAGGAGAAGATGGATGTGGATAAATGGAAAGGGACACGACACAAGAAGCAGCGAGAAAGCCCTCATTGCCTTGAATGTGAGATTTGAAATTATCGCGCTCTTTCGGAACAGTTAGGTTCGTCTACCGGTTGGCAATGGCGAGCGGAGGGAGTGAGAAACAAGGAAAGAGAGAGAAGTAGCGAAAACGGAACTGGTACAGGGGGCAAATGTATGCGCACTCTAGCAGATAACGCGGACAGCGAGGGTACGGTCGCCGTTTTTCTCCTCTTACCTCCCTCACCGATGCAGCTCGGACATTAACGTGCTGGTGCAGACTCAAGTCAAGAGTCGAGTTTAACACCCATGTCCATCTATGGTCTACACGTTGGATAATTCAGCGTCACTTAACCGTTCTGCGAAGCGCGAGAACGGTGACGAAGTATATCGTCGAAGGGGGAAAAAATAGTGTGGCTACTCTTACATCCACTAGAGCCCTACCTGAGCGCAATGATTCCTCTTTCTTTTTCCACCATCCGCCTCTCTCAATTCTAGGTAGCGGTTAAGGTCTTTATATGCTGGTAAGAACCTGCTAACGCCGCGAAGACGACCGTTGATCGTTATATTACCATTGAGCACGGGAATTCCTCGCCTTCCTGGCGAGAATCTTTAAAATTGTCATCTCCTTGCTAGCCGGTATGTTCCAGACGTGGCAATGATGGGTTCATATCTACCCGAGCGCTGCAGAATAACGATTCGATGATGGCCGCCATAAATAATGGGAAAGGCGAGCTTTGACTGTAACTAGAATGTCCTCGTTGAATGAGATGAGAGGCACTTTCTACTCACTTATAAATGCTAAAAAGAGATTTTAATCTTCCTTGGTTGATTTCAAAAGTAAACTGTGAATCGGAAAATTACTCGTTTCAACTTGCGCAATTAGTTATCCTTTTAAAGACAAATATGATTTTAAGCATGAAATAAAGTTGGCATTTAGTTTAAGGAATATTAGATTTGCAAGGGTAGATCAGAGACTCACCTGTCTGAGTATAAACCTCCTTAACGACTGGGGAACCGAAAACAGCCTTGTCAGCATTTGAGTGGGTAGTTATCAGACACTCACTTATACAAGATGCTGTGGTGGAACTAACAACTTAAGCAAGCCTAATCTAATTTAATTACTTTCGTATCTCGACAAATATTGTTATAGAACTCATAAAAACCGAACATTCGTTTTATTGATTTTTTCTTTACTAATAAACAATTAAATTTTATCCAGTGAAAATTTATTTATATTGATGCAAGTTGGTATTTTCGTGATAGAAAATGGATCTTCTTGGTATTCAGAGAAATTAATTCGTCATTTGTGCTTGGAATTACCAGTTTTTCTTTTAAATCCAAGTTTTTGAATGGAACATAATTATTGAAATTGCATTCAGTGAAAATTTATTTATATTGATGCAACTTGGTATTTTCGTGATAGAAAATGGATCTTCTTGGTGTTCAGAGAAATTAATTCGTCATTTGTGCTTGGAATGAAAAGTTTTTCTTTTAAATCCAAGTTTTTAATGAAACAGAATCATTGAAATTTTATTTAGTGAAAATTGATTTATTTTGGCAGAAGTTTGTATTTTTGTGATAGAAAATGGATCTTTTTGGTATTTCGACTAATAAATCCTCCTTTCTCTCTGGAATTAAAAGTTTTTCTTTTGAATCCAACTTTTTGAATGAAACCGAATCACTGAAATTTTATTTAGTGAAAATCGATTTATTTTGATCGAAGTTTGTATTTTTGTGATAGAAAATGGATGTTCTTGGTATTTCGAAAAAGTAATTTGTCCTTCGTGGCTGGAATTAGAAGCTTTTCTTTTGACTCCGAGTTTTTGAATGAAACATATCTTTTGAAATTTCATTAGGTGAAAATTGATGTATTTTGATGGAAGTTTGTATTTTTGTGATAGAAGAGGGATGTTCTTGGTATTTGGAGAAATTGATTCAAGATCCACTCGTGTCCATTTCTTTCCTTATTTCCTTCTATTTTTCCAAAATTTGACAAAATGTCTGTTTCCAATATTGTTTTGCGTGAATGTGGCAATTTTCATTGTAGAAGAAACTTTATTCAGCAAAGCTACATGATTATTTAAACTTCAAGCTGAACAGACAAATTTGTAACGCAAAAGAGGGTCACTTCCGCAAAAAGGAATAATTTTCAACAATATACGTAAGCTCACAACAGAATAGTTGCACTTTTTTTGAGATCAAAAATATAATACTTAAATCAGCATAAAATAACTGTAAAAAAGTAAATAATTGAAATAAAAATAAAAATGAAAATTTTTCGTACAGTTCAGTTCAACCGCGGAACACTAGTTTTTATCAAGACAACACAATCTTCAACAGATGTTTTTCTAACGAGGAATGTAATTTTGTATCATAAAAGATTCAAATTTACGCTGTTGGCTTGTTGGCAGGAGACTGGTGTCCTCCCGGGTATTCAAGTCAACCAGTTATGACTCTTTACGAGGTACGCGTACCCCGTAAAGGATTATGGCCTAATGGCACAAACAAATATATATATGTCAATCTACCAAGTACAATGGATGAGAGACACATTTCTGAAATTATACTGAATTGAAGACAAGTTCGAAAATCCCATAATTTCTAGTAGGGTAGTTTAGAAACTTGAAGTATAATGTATCTAACATTGAACAAGCTTGCAGAAGTTTTTCAGGGTTGCAAATCAATTCCATTATTTGGGACGAAAATTGGACTAGATCAGTTATTTGATTTTTTTGCTGAGATCATGTGAGGAAGGTAGTTTTTACAAGCATGGGTAGTTTCTAAAGGCAGAGGATCTATTTCATAATTTAATGATTTTAGATGAATCTTCAGTAGAGAGATTAAACCATTTCCGGCAATTTGCATATTCTTCTGATTCTTCCATTAGGAGAATACAAGATAACTGAGATTCAGTGAACAAATGTTGTTCTCAAGGCTTTGGGATAATATTCTAGTGGTTGTTCCAAAAAAATTGTGAAATAGAGCATTAACCAATATGCGGGCTTTGCTAATCGCTCTCTCTTGGCTTGCTGGTTAACTTTAAATTTGCCCTATAAATCTGCTTTCTAAATATAATTTTTTTTTTTTTTGTGATTTGGAAAGTTTGTTCAGCAATAAATGTAAGACAGCTATAATTCCATGAAGTAGAAGTAGTTCTTCTGGTTCGAAATTTTGTCAATTGTTAGTACTAATTCAATGAAATAGGATGGTTTTTCAGAAACTCAAATGAATTCCATCATCTTAGGTTATAGGTTTAGTAACAAACGTTTAGAATTAATTGATCAATAATTAAACAATTGGAACATTCTTATGATTGAATGTCGTGAAGAAGTGACAATGAAACGTATATGCAATGATAAGATTCGATGTAAATGTTTACTGAAAGCCCAAAAACTTCTAACCTTCCAAATTCACCTTTGTCGTCCGCAAAATTCAGATCTGAAATCTCACGTTTATCGGAACCGGCGATAACTTTTGTAGCAGTGACTTTACTTCCCTTTTTTGTGCTGATCGTTTGAGCTTTCGTGACACAGCAGTCGTTTAGAGCTCCATGAAGCGCATTGGGGAAAGGCCGTTACGTCCCTCCTAAAAGTGGTCACGGACCATGCTCCGCGAAGAAACGATTTGCCCCTTTTGCATTTACGTTCTGCTAAGCGGACAACGTAATCCCAAGTCCGGATTACGGCACCATGGTAGCCAAATCTTCTACCGAGGTACAAGTTTCAGGGGGTTTGGTAGAATGCTTCAAACTATGCTCGAAGGGTCACGAAGGTCATTAATTTTTCTCGAATCTCGTTTTTTACTCGTGGTTCATGTTACTGATTCTTGATGTAAGGGTCAATTCGAGTTCTTGGTTTCTACGGTCTCGTCTTACTCTCTCGATATATGTTCGTATGTCCTCAGCAGTTTCATTCTGGCTTGAACGAGTACTGCCCGGAGGCAGTATCGAGTAGGCAGCTTGTCGGTCCGACAGACAGAAGCTTAATAAATTACAATCGTGTTAATGATGTCCCCTGAGCGATGAGAGAACATGCCAAGATTATTTGTCATGAATTTCCGCTCTGAATTATGACACCATATCTAAAGAGCATCAATTGCTGCGAACGACAAACTCATCTTAGATACACGAGATAACGACGAGTCATTGCTACATGACGTCAATTATAAATCAATCAGACATCCGAAAGGTGCAATGGCGCTGCCTTGACGAAGGTGTTGTACGTATATCCTTTGGCATGATTAGTCTCATATATTTGAAACAGTCAATCACTCGTTAGATATTTTATGGAAGAAACATTATTCGACATACAAAGCAATGTGTATCATTTGAGAAAAGAATGAATTTACGGTCATTCTTTTTCAGCATAGCCCGGGTTGACTCGATATTGCAGTAGAAGCGATTCATTACGCCGAAGAGTGCAGACGGTATAGCGCATCGGTATGATTGATTACTCCGCGTGATCCGCGAAACCGGCATGTCCCATCTGTCACTAATAAATATCCAATTTCACGTTAGGATGATATATAAGATATTTTAACGGCGTGTTTTTATCGTATGGCACAGCGCCATGTAATAGGATCATTTATTAAGGAAATTGGTCGTAAAGACATTCGTCCTTGTCCTCCTCCTGAAGGTGTACGTCGTGCCATCTCGAATTCTTCAAGATCCATCGGTACTCTTCGTTAGCGAAGAGCATAGGATTTGAACGCGTCAAACATCTTCTGCAATTCAAGTCGATCACTTTAACTGGCAAGCCGCTTGTCGATACGTAGCGGTATTTCGCATGAAAATGTTTCAGAAATATATATCTATGCAATATATACATCTATTATCTTCTGTATCGCCATAACCCGATTCTTATTGAATTCGTGTTCCTACCTCCTTCCACTGGATGAATTCTGTAACTTGTTTGACTTAACATTGCCAACAACATAGTCTTCATATTTCAATTCACTCTCCATTTTCACAAACATTATTCATGCATTATATTGAAGGCGTCGATGTATCATAATGAACTCAGGAAGGCTATATTTCTCCTTCATCACTAATGGCGCTACCTGGAATTGTCCAGTGAGTAACCGTACGAAATCAGATCATACGAAACTTCTAAATGCGTGAGCCAATGAAGAGGAGAAAAAAACTTTGACATAATCCTTTGACTACAAGAAGATTCAAGTTTTTTTTTCACATGTTACTATTTAGAATAGGGCAAAGGTGCAGGTAAGAATGATCATCTCAGATCTTGCGAATAAGGAAGCAGAATTTGCACATAACTTTCCTTCAGCAAGTTTTTTCCCCCCACAGTTTACACCTGGCAGAATAATATTGATAAACAATACCCTTAGCCTTTCGAGATCCCAGAGCGCTGATACGATAGATGTTTCAGTCACGAAAAAGAGCAAGGGAGGAATTCTCGTATGAGGAAGAGAGAGAGAGAGAGGGAGAGAGAGATGGATAGAAACGAATGAGGAAGAATCCTATGGACATATGCATCTTTGGTCGCCCGGTACACGATACACAGAGGAATGGATTGCGGCGTGGATATCCCCGCGTGTCAGTGGGTTACTATATTTTCTAGAGGCGAGTGATTAATTATTCTCTCGCTCGTGTGCTTCTTCACTGGTAGTGAAGTCTCGCGCGATCGTGCCGCTTTAAGAGTATCAGACTCGTAAGGAGAGCTGGACAATAATTCTGGCAGGCAATATCCACCTCACGGTCTCGAATAAAGTACGAACTGTATTTCCTTACTGTTATCGGCCACGCGGAGAACGAAGAACGAAGAACTATGTCAGCATTCGATTCCGCAATCCGCTTACCGCTCGTGCTCTGGTAGGTTTGATACAACCAAAAGAAAAATAAGCTCGACTTGACCACCTCTGTTATCGCGATCGAATTATGAGCGTTACGTTTATGTTGGTCCTAGTGCTTGAGTAACGTTGCCGCAATGAAATGTATGAAATTAATGTCGAGTTGCGCAAGATCCAGTCTTCACGCCAGTCTCCATCAGGAGCACAAATAAAATGTAACGTGATCGGTCCCACCGGGGGATGTTCGTCGCGTCGGGAATGTTGGAAAGGTCCGGCTTCATGGGAGGAGTACCTAAGCTGCGAGACCTCAATCTTTTACTCCCGTCTCTGAGATTTATATTTATGGTCCAGAGAGGACAGAAGAGGACGGAGAGGGCTGAAGAGAAAATAAGAGTCACATCGAAGTGCATGGGCTCCGTATCTCTCGATGAACACCATTTACTTACTACTCTTTTCTCGAATTTCAGCAAGCTCGTATATGGGTGATTCTCCAAATGAAGGGAACTTTTGAAATAAGTAAATTTTTTTTGGAAAATATTCTCAAAATTGTATTGTATGATCAAACTTGGATTCATTGCCATAAAAAAAAGATATTCTGGAAGTATACACGCTACAAAGCCATGTTGAAGACTTGGCTCAACATGTTGAGTTTTTCGACGTCACGCTTTATCTCTTCAATAATTTTTATTAGATTAAATAAATCTATCCTTGATTATAGCTTAGATATTGGATATTGTACGTAGAAATTAAATCTTTTTCTTAGTAAATATCATAATCTAATATAATATTATTAACAATTTTGTAATAAGAAATAATACAAATTTTTAGACATTTTACATTTTCTGCAGTCGTAACAACCAACTTCGATACAAAATATACTACATTTCTTTATTTTGTGTTTACATAAATTTCCTGAATACTAAAAATTTAACATCAACTATTAATGATTTTCCATTAAAAATAATAACTGCATCTATGTACTAACAAAGGTTTTGAGGCATTCTATATTTTATTTATTCATTTACTTTTTCAAAAGGGTTTGGACTAATTTTTTTACGTCTTCCTTTTGACGCCTTAGCTCTTTCCTTCTCTTCGTAATCTTTCCTCTTCTTATAAAATTCTGCTATTGAATTTGATTTTTGCTTTTTACCTATGGCCACTTCGCTGTTAATTTTCCCACTAAAAACATACTTATACATAATAAAAAACGTTTAACTTTATAAACAAACAACAGTTCCATAGAAAATATGATGATATATATATTTTTACATTTATTTAAATTGATAAATGGACATCCTTTCCATGTTCACAGTTTTCACAAAACACAATTTGCGAAAAAAAATTCTAATTTTGGTGCTTTCAAGAATAAAAAAAATTTTTTAACTCCGTTCTCATCACTTTCCTGCAAAAATTTTCCGGAGAAGCGCAGTTTAATGTCGGGCCGCCCTAACAAGGTGGAAGTAAGGTTACGTCGATGGAGGTTACGTCGATTTAAACATCACAAAAAGTGTTCCTAAAGTTCCAAGAAAGTATTGAATGGAAAATCCTTTTGCAATTCGTTTTCCCTGATTCTGATACATATTTTTATCCTTTATTCATTAAATTTTGTTTTCAAATATAGAACTGATTGTCAGTTACGTCGATGGATACTAATAAAAATACGCAAGGTTTTGGGAAACTTTTTTTCAATTTGTGAAGGAAGTTCTTGATTTTCACGCTCAAAGCTAAGACGAATGAGTAGTGAAAGGTTTTTTTCTCTTATTCCACGCGAAAATAATTCACAGAATTATAAAATTTTGGAAAATTTGAATTTCGGACAAGACATTGTTAAATCAGTTAAAATTTTAGAATTTCAACGATTTGAATTTGAAGAAGAAAATGCAGAAATTCCTAATCGTGAAATCAATATGTTTTCAGAGCTTCGCATTGTTTAATTTTTACACTTTTCTACAATCACATTTTTAAACGTTGAGTCTATTAGTTGAAATGTCTCACTTGGAACCATTGACATTAGAATGTTCTGAAAAAGAGAAATAAACGAATTTGTTTATATGCACTAAAGAAACATCTAGTGAGAGTATTATTTCATAGATGACAATAACAATTTTTTGACAATAACGCCTTTTACTCAATCAAATACTGCAACTTTTGCTGATTCAAATTTGAAAGAAAAACTGTTTCAAAGTTTCATTTCGAAAAGTTTGCAACACTTTTAAACCAAATATCTATTATACAATACGTTTTCTCCAATTCATTCAATATTGATTATTCCGAATCTTGAATTGTGCATCCATTAAGGCTTTGAATTCTGAGAAATTTATCAATTTAAGTTAAAGGTTTAAATTGGAAATCCCACAGTAGGATATTTTTCAGTTTTGAAGACATAGAGTTTGGATTTGCTATAAATCAATTTGCAAAAATTTCAACTAGTGTGACTTTGAATCGAAATAAAAATTATTAAACTTAATAATGTTTAATGCCGAATTGTCGGTTTGCAAAAACGTTGAAGGACAATCTAAATATATTGAGTTTTGACCTATAATTATTTAGCTTTGAACGTTATGAATTGAACATTCTTCAACTAGTTTATGAGGCTAAGATTTATATGTTAATAATATAGTATTAAGGAATTTGAGTTTAAAAAAAAAATATTTTGTATACTATCCGAATCTGCAAGTAATAAAAAATCGTATATTTTCAAGACATGAACGTTAATATTCTGAATATATTATCGCTCAATTCTTGAGGCTTGAATGAGACCATTTTTAATTCAAAGGTCTCTATATTTTCCATTTATTGATTGAAAATATAGAGATCTTTAAAATAAAATGGTCAAAATCTGCCCCAAGAGTTGGACGATGTTATTATAAGATTTCGAAATTTAACATTGGAGAATAGGCATGCATTCTTATAATCGCTATTATTCAGAATGGATGATATAAACATTGATTAAAAGCGCATATTTTTATTTCTGAGTATACAGATATGTGGAGCATGTACAGCTATTTTATAATGTTTTTGAATTTGTTCTTTTTAAGCCATGATGTTTTGTGTAAATATGGCTCTAATTTTGCATTTCCTGATGTTATAATAGACATTTTCTACTGAAGCTTCTAAAAAATACTGATAATTGATCAATTATTATTTAAGATTTCATGTGGTTAAAGATTTTTCGGATCTTCTTAGGAATAACCTTCTCCTATCATGCACATTTTAGACAATCTTGGAATCAATAAATCTCGACACTGATTATTTATTTTAGAAGAATGTGATGTGACCCCCTGATTTTCTCAAATATACCAAAAAGCACTGAAAACACTCAACAAACACTGGCAAGGACTGCCCGTATTAATTTACGTGATGCATAGTAACTAAAGTATTAAACGATTAGATACCAATTCATACCAAGACTGAGAATTCAAAACATTTCCGTATATTTTCCAGTATTTATAGTTCATTCATCACCCTTTCAAACTACATTTTTGTTGAAAGTTGTTGTTTAAATCCTAAATAATATTTTCCTCTCGATATTGCTCCATGGAAGCAGGTTGTCGAGTTTCCAGTCAATAACACAAAATTTGGATTTTCCTCTCTATGCTAAAACTTTGATCTTCGTCCACATCATCCGTTATCGAGTTAGAGATTATTAAGTTGTGGTTAGGCGTACGAGAACTCCCTGGAGGGTGCATTGGGTACGGTTACCAGAAACCTACCGGGAGGAGTAGAACAACAAATCATAAACCAACTACTACGCGTTGCAGCTAGGCATCATTGTAATTGGATATTTCGAGTAGTAAGTAATTTCTCGCAGCAATCGGTTTACAGAGATGATATTGTATGATAGGGAACTAGAAGTCAACGCACTAAACGGCAGTGATTCTTGTTGATTTGTCTGTTGCTTTTAATACACTGATTGTGGAGCAATTATTAAAGCCTCAACTCATATTGATTACGGCAAGGTTGATTTTGAATTAGTTATCTACACACGGTACAAATATCGAGTCGGAATTAAATCCTTCAAGAAATATGATCCTTTGATATTTTCTGGTCTCTTCTTTGCATTCCTCGTTCGTATCGTACTTGTTTGTTCTACAATTAGTTTCTTTATCTATCTTGGGATTGAAGCCACTAAGGAGTTTATCCAATCGACTCAAAGATTAACTTTATCTTATCTTGTTACTTATTTCAGTTGATTATTATAACAAATACCGGCCAGAGTTGTTTAGGGGAAAGTTGTATTCAGGACATAAAAGTATTGTAATATAACTTTTTTATCTTGTTCTCATAAAACAAGCTGAGAAGTTTGCTAGTTATGCGCTTCAGTTAGCATCTTTTTACGACGTACTGCTCAACTTCTAATATCTTTTCACTCTCTCTCCTCTACGCTGAAGGATCATTATTTCATTAATTAGGCTATTAGTGAATATTTCAAATAAAGTTTATAGTGAAAAGAAAGTTACTTTAATTATAAACCTTAACTTTGAATTAAGAAGAATGAACTGTTGACGTAGGTACTAAAATGAAATGTCAGAATTTAATTAGAATCGGAAACATGGATCGTATTATGACCATGCCGACGCTCGCGCGTGTCGAGCATTCTCAGCGACCCCTGAGATTTTGAATTCCTAAACGTGACTCGCAAGCTCGACGTATTCCGTCTTTTGCGTCAGAAGAGAGGTGCCGAGTGATAAGCAGTTAAACTCGACGTTGCTCATAGCTATCTCGCCTAGTGCTTTCCTGTAATTTCTTTGACTACCTAAAGTACCCTTCACTTATTCTTACTCTAGAGCACACTTAGGTTGCGAACTTCATAACCACTTGCAGAATTAGTCAGAATGGCCTCTAACGAAGTTTCGCCTCAAGGGGAATATTTTCTATTCCAAATTTCATGCATCCACGTTTTTTCGAAAAAAAGAAGAACGCCTTTCTGTGTCCTCATAACCTCTAAATATGTTAACGTGTCCATGGCTTCTAATCTACTTTGTATTGTTCTGTAAAGTATTCATCGCGGAAGACTTTAGGGTAATTTCTATAACTTTTCCTCGTTAAGAGCGTGAAAACTGTTAATTGAAATACAATTCGTCCTGATGATAATTTTTTTGGTCTACCTGGATCATGTTATAATACCGTTACGTATTACTAGATAAATTTGTAACATGGAACGGAAAAATCACTCTACGGATCAAACGTAAGTTTAGGAGAAAGAGCGAGTCGAAGAAGAAGGTCTGTAAAAGTTCAAGTACAAAACGCAAGCCAATCCTAATTATAATGAGACTATTATTGATTATGAAAAATTTGCTATTATTATAATCGATAGGACATATCTTGTTTACTTTGAATCAATAAAAATCCGCGGTATGATTTTTTGGTCCTTAGGGCGATTTCTCCATTCCAAGTCACATATACTGTTCCTCTTAGTCATTCTCAGCGGAACTCAAACAAATTTAGGAAAAAATTCGGAAACATTTCAAGATGTTTCAGCATATTTAAGTGTAGTCCAGAACATTCTAGAGCATAAAAAAACATATCAATTTCAACACAATACTTCGTACCTAAATATACGAATTCTTCAAGGAGTGAGAATATAACGGTGCTCTGTATTTTATTCCCCGAGAAGTAAATGTCGAACATTATGAGTTTTGTTCTCATTATACTAAAAAAAGAGTTTTAATTTTTTTGCACATTGGAGGAAATATTGAAGAGCCACGAATCCTATGTGAAATATTCCTTATTATTAAAAATCAGTAACGACTTCAAGTATGAAATTGTGCGTAACATTATAAAACGAAGAGAAGTGAAAAATGCGAAATATTGTTACGGAATATTTTTATAATCTCTCATCATTTGAAGCATGATTCAAAAAGAACAGATATTGGCGGTAATTTGCTTACCCTATATATAAAATAATTCCTTAAATGTTAGCAATGGTTTTATGCGTCTGAGTCTTTCCGCAATACGGTATAATAGCGGGTCGCTGAAATAAAATTCTCGGCATAAGTCACTGGGTCACTATATTCTCAAGCTATAAGCGATAAGCTTTTATCTCCGGATGACGTACTATATTGCTCTCAGTTGGGTGGTTGTTTCGCAAAGCTCTGCAAAGATCCGGGGATTCGCTTCGTTTCGCTTGGCAATAAAAAAGGTGAAGCACAAACAAAACGAGTCTGTGTGTATGACGACCATGGCGAAGCAGATCAATCAATCCCAATCAATCGGAAGAAGATTGGTATCATTTAGGTCAAGTAAGTCTTTAAAATGAAAATTAGTAACGCTTCATGCAAAAAAGATATTTTTATAGTGGTTTTGACAGATATGAGTAGTGGTTCTTTGGAGGATGTCGAATTACAAAAAAAATTAGTATTTGGAAAAAAGTATGTGGCGGAAACTTGTATGCATCCGGCCACGGCGTTCACTTGACACCACTATCCCAACCTAGATCTTCTTGTCACATGCTGATGAAACTAACATGTAAACGTTTTACGACAGGCTTAGTGATTAGCCTCACGTTTTATTTGCATGACTGTTCTAAATCATTAGTACAGTATTACAATATGTTTTCCATAATTATGAAGCAAATTTTTTTTATATTTTTCTTCAAATCCCAAATCAGCAGGTGCTGTATCTAGAGATGGATCATTAAATATTCACAAGGCGTCTACAATGTCCAGATAAGGTTTGAAGAGAAGGCTAGACCTCTTCTAATTGTTCTGAGCAAAATTTGAGATTCTGAATATAATACCAAGATATTTTAATACTATTGCAGGTCATTTGTTATTCGGGGCACCAAGCCACTTAAACTTGAATTTCAAATGAAAAAAAGATACTGAATCAAAATCAGCTTGAAAAGTCGTGGATGTTGTAGGTTTGGACACGTTCCGTAGCTCATAAGATGGTCTCACCTTTGACAAACTTCTGGAAAGTTTGACCTAGGGTAAAGATCACCATACGTGTCGCGCAGAACAGTCGTGCTCTGCCTTCCTTATCAGCTGAAGGCCTTCTAATGCTGAGGAGAAAGGGTCGATGCCCCAGGAAAAGCTCGTGAATCGCAAATCCTTCTCTCCATCCGAGAACCGACGTCCGACGAGCGTGAAACGTCGTTAATCACGGCAGGATTCGGTATCGAGTTTCATCCCCCGCGCGCTAACCGTCGACCGTTTACGTTTGGTCGACACTCAGTTTCTACCTGGCGAAGGTTACAACAGAACAACCTTCGTAAATTCTCGCTTCGTATCCGGACCGTGGCAACAAAGGTTCCGTTTATTGAGAGCATAATCGTCGTTAGCAATGAGGCTGTTCAACGATGGCGTGGCTCGTTAATCTCATAGGCTGCTATGACCGCCGGCTGTCTGTCCCACGATCGATAGATAGCGAATAGTTGGACTTCTTCCGAGAACATCTATCAGTTCGGTTATATCATGTGTACTTTCTGATCAGGCATCCTGCGAATGGACCTTCCTGCCATCAGGAATCGTTCACAACTTCTTCATGAATTTCACATATTCATTCTGTGTAAAGTAATTTTTACTCTGGCTCGAAGGACCAACCATGAATCATCAGAATATTTAATTCGCTACATCCCCTGTTTCTTTCCTTCAGCTCTTGCACGAGGGCGTAAATTGATCGGATATAAAAGGAGAAACTCTAATATAACCGTTTCCCTGGGCCCACTAGATTTTCCCGCCCGGAGCTATAAACTTCGCTCTCCTTCTCCACGAAGCCTTTATTTCACACGAGGGAAGAAATTCTAGAAGACGGATGCCTGACTACCGGCAAACGCTTTTGCAACTCCACCTCGTTCAGTATACGAGCTGCCTCTTGTTGGCGGTAATTAATGACCTTCTATAAAGGTCTTTAATATCGTGCGAATGAAATCCGTTAAGAGTACATCGGATGGTGGTACTTGTGTTATCTATTATATAGCTAAGCAGGATGAAACGATGAGCGACCAGTCATTGCACAATGAACCGTGATTTGAACGACACGATTAATTGGAACTCATAAACGGCGGTAGCTTGTTTTTATCGATGAAAATTAATTGTTCGAAAGTCGAGCAGTACGCGGATGATAAAGGGCAATTAACGACAAGCAGTTACGTTCAAATGAATGTACATTCATTTGGCAGCTTATGCTGTAAAATCTTCTAAATTCGAAATAGATTTCCACCTCTAACTGTAATATGAAAGAATTCTGTGTATTGTTTGATATTATCCAAAAGTGCTTTATAATTGTGTAAGTGGGATTCAATATTAGAACTTGTTGAAAACCGTATCTGAACATATTTCACGAGAATTTTGTTACAAGGTGGATGTGGTAGAATGCATTCGAGAATGATTGCATTCAATGTGAAGAGCTTCAACGGCATGTTCTCGTGCTGTATATACTTGAAGGTGGAAATGGGAAATTCCATTGCGAATAAAAGCAATTGTATAAAAGCAAGTTGAAGAAAGTACGATAATCTGATAATCGGGAAGTGCATTGTCCATTTCCAGAATGAAGAAACTGGCGTATAAACACGGCATCGTTACCTCATATCGTCATAGTACTTACCTTTCAAGAACTCGTTTCGCGTCGTGATCGGAATGCCAATGTTATAACCTATACATTCACTGCGTGCCGGCATGCGGTCGGGCTGACGTAACAAGGCGACCCGACCCGTTCACGAAAGACTTTTTGGGGAACAAGGCCGTGATGACTGGCGTTTATTATGCGAGGCTCGAGGAAAATTAGGTACCTGTATTCAACGGTATATCCGCGGCACAGTTGATATGTGGGACGAAACGTGACTTGGTACGTTTTATCAGTCATTCCATATCAAATCGGCACGAGCAATCTTCCCTCGCCTTCTCTGCTTCCGTTGCAAATCATGCATGACAGTATGGTATAGTATGTCATAATGTGCAGTTTTAGCACTCATTCAACTTTAATGTACTCGGGCATCGCTCCAGGAACTCACATTGTCAGATCGAATTACGATCCTCAGCACAATATAACCAAATGAAGGTTTAATTGAAAAGAGAACCTCAGAGTCTGACATGAAAGATTTTCCGTACTGGAAGGTAAATTAATTTTACAACCCTTGAATACTATGGTCAAGCATTCATGTCGCAAGACTTTGAGTATGCGTGTCTCTTTGTTCTTGGTGTAAATCAAGAAAGTCTGCAAATCACGCTGAAGCAGTGATTAATTAAAATAAAGTTAGTGGTAAAAAGAGACATTAATGTATGTATCAGGAATATGAAAATGAGCTACGTATTTTTATTAACATTATTTTGAATAACTTCATTTTTCATAGCTCATAAAATATACGTTCGTTGGGTTTACATATAAGAGGATGAGTATTCGCCATTAAATGCTTACCAAAAAAGCAACGTAATATGTAAAACTGTGATGATTCACGAGCACGTTCCGAAGTCCTATGTTTTGCCTCAGGGTTATTAACCCATTACTTCTTCTTCATCCAATTTTAATACGGTCATAAGTATCTCGTTTCTCATGGAGTGCTTTTATACAAGGCACGCTTTGATTTTGAAGTGTGTACTACGCATACCTGCTGCATACCAACCTTCCGGTGGTCAAGCAATGCTCGCGCTTAACGGGTTATAATCGGAAACACTCGTAACTCCGCCTCACGTGACAGACCAATGTCCCACAAAACAGGACTTGCGGATGAGCCCTATCCATATTCATCCTCTGTGCTCAGAACATCTCACCGCACTAGTGGGTCAGCACTACTCACCGTTACACACAATGATTTACTAATGAAATAATGCGTATATCACATCCGAATCGCGAATCGTTTTGATGATAGACTTTCTGTTCCTTTTATCTTCTCTATCACAATTTTTTTTTAAATCATTCATTTTCGGGGGTATAGAAAATTATGTTTCAATTTTACGTAGGGATGAGATTTCAAGAAGCGGTATTCGAAGCTCAATAATATGTAATCAGCCTTTCTGAGTACTACTATCAATCATTATCTACTCGCAAGTAAACTTATTGCGAAAAATTAATCATTGGCATCTGTAAAATCTCAATAAGTATTTTGAAAAGTGGTTTATGCTTCTTGCTAATTGTAAGTCTCAATGCACATGAATAAAAAAAAATATCATTGTTAGGTAAAGATGATTTTAATTGAGAAAAATTTAGTCTATATGTGTTCTCAAAATTTCCGACCATTGGCACCGAAATTTCGGTACATTAAGTCGCTTTCGCATGTTCCGCTTTTTGTATTCAAAGAATCTGGCTATTTGTATCGGAATTTCAGTACGCCCAACCACGACCGAGTGGATTTCAGTTTTTTCGTAATCGGAACACTATTTGTTAGGATGACTCTTTTTTGAATAACAATGGCATAAATGAGGTGGTTAATAACTTCATCATGAAATTTGTATTTTTTTGTGCAACTAAAATCAGTATATTGAAAAAGT
Source organism: Neuroterus valhalla (assembly GCA_011762715.2). NCBI lineage: Eukaryota > Metazoa > Arthropoda > Insecta > Hymenoptera > Cynipidae > Neuroterus > Neuroterus valhalla. The sequence continues at coordinate 58,952 of WSXT02110744.1, forward strand.
GCTTAAATTTCGGCATTTTTCGATAAGTGTGCGAATTATACTATTTATGGACGTCATTTAGGTCCATAAATTTATTAATATAATAAGTACACAGCCCCACCTTGAGAAAGTAACCTATGCTAGAAACGAGACCCATCATTCCGTGTGGATTTTGAAACGCTGACCAGAAGTCTGGAGGCTGTTTTGTCTTATTGTCCGCAGTTTTCACATAACGTTAAAAAATTCAAATTTTGAGGAAAGATTCTTTTCCTTGAATCAAATGATTTCTTTTCTGATTGGAAATAGACAAGGAGCATAATATTTCGACGTGTTTTGTGCTGTGTTCTTTAGAACAACAACTAATTTAGTTCAAAAAGTTAGGAAAATTACTGAAAATTCCGATATTCATGTATTTTTCGAACGTTACTGCAAAATTAAATAGGTTAAATTCGGCAGCAGCTTCGGAACATCTTTTCGCATCGCCATAATTGAAATAAAGCTCAGGATGGAAGAGTATTCCATGAACATAAGATGCTACTTGAAGTAGCGAGCTTTTTACTTCCAGAACTTCTTTTCAGAAAACAGGTCGATCCTACTCCTTGTCTATTTTCAACTATAAAAAATCATGTGATTGTAAAGAGGAATCCTTCCTTTGAATTCGAAAATTTTGGGGTTATGTCGAAAAATGGGAACAGCAAGATAAAACCGTCTTCAGATTCGTCATTAGCAAATCCAATTCCAATAGAAAATAATGGGTTTTGTTTCTAGTTCACACTTTTTTCTTGCGGAGATGTGGTATTCGAAGTACAGTTAAAGCGAGGTAATAATCAATTATAGTTAACAAAAATGATTGTTTCATAATATGTTATTAATTATAACAATATTCTCTCAGAATAATGCTACGAAGTTGCCGTTTTTTCTGAAATTTTCAATTTTTTGTCCTTTTTTTACTTGGAGTAGGTAATTATTCAAATTAATTTAGCAAAAATAATTGTTTAAACAGATTGTAAATGTCAATTTACATTTAACATTGCCCACTTTTCAATTCGATTAAAGTAATAATTAATTCATGTTGAAAAAGTAATTGGTTAAAAAATTTATTATCATTGCTAATAGTATTTTCTTTGCTTAATAATAGAAAATTGCGGTTTTTTCTGAATTTTAAACTTTTCGCCCACTTTTCACTTTGAGTAAGTTAATATTTTATTGTATTCAACAAAAATAATTGTTTATACAAATCATTATCGTTTATGGCTTTCTTCTCTTAGATCAGTGCTTAAAAGTTGCGGTTTTTTTAAAACTCTTAAGCTTTTTATCCGGTTTTTACTTAATGAGGTAATAATAAATGCGAGTTAACAAACATGCTTATTTAAAGAATTTAATATTGTTTATAAACATTTTCTCAGAGATAAGTGCTAAAAAGTTGTGGTTTTTTCTGAAATGTTTAATTTTGCACTAAATGGAATTTGAATGAAATTCAATTAGATTGAATAAGATTGAATTGATTTCATTGTTGATTGAATCAGATTGTTTTTAATTTAAAATAAATTTTTTTTTAATATCAACCATTATATTTTCGATTAAAAATTTATATTTTTAGGTCGAAGATTCAACTCTTTGGTTGAAAGTTAAACTACTTTCTTAAAAATTCAACTTTTGCGTTGAAGATCCATAATTTTAGTAGGAAATTCGAAATCCAAATTTCACTGAATGAATTCAGCTTTTTTGTTCTAATTAATTTGTTCTGAAAATTGGGAAAAGAACAAATATAAATTACTTAAAACAATACAATACTATTTGGAATATGATTCTCTCTAATGCTTATTTATTATTTGTTCACAAGTAGAAAGATAAAGGAAAGTTAAGCATTTCAGAAAAAACCGCAACTTTTTAGCACTAATCTAAGAGAAGATAGCCATCAATAACAATAATTCGTTCAAACAATTTTTTTCAAAAATTAAATTCAATATTAACTCACTTCAAGTGAAAAGTGGGCAAAAAGTTAAAAATTTCAGAAATACAATCATTTTTGCTGAATTAAATTGAATAATTACCTACTTCAAGTGAAAAGTGAACAAAAAATGGAAAATTTCAGGAAAAAACCGCAACTTTGTAGCATTATTCTAAGAGAATATTGTCATAGTTAGTAACAAATTGTTTAAACAATTATTTTTGTTAAATTTTAATTTTTAGTTACTTCACTTTAACTGAAACGTTGAAAATGAGTTAAAAAATTCAGAAAAAAACCTTGACTTTCTAACGCTTTTCTAAAAGAAAGTTGCTAATAACAATAATAAATTATTCAAACAATTTAAATAAACATCCAACTATTATTATTAAGTAGTATTTTATGTATTTAAACAATCTGCGTAAAAAAACGCAAAAAGATTATAATTGGAGCCAAAAATTCGAAAAATCCATTTTTTCACTTATAATGGTTTTTTGGGACCCTATGAAACAGATTTATGGGGGTGACTTTTTTAAAGTAATATTTTATTCTCATTCTGCGACTAATTATGAAGAGAAATAGTGAATTCCGAACTCGATTCATCGAATATTGAGAATTCTGAATAAAATTTACGAAAACGTCTCTTTTTCTTGTGGCTAATATCATGTTAAACTTCATGGGGCTTGCGCAACCTCTAAATATTATTTTTTTTGAAAGCAAAGAAATGCGTTTATTTTTTCGTGGATCCAAACAAATTTCCGGGTGTTCCGCAGAAAAATTCGAAAAAAAAAATTTTCCTCTGCATTTTTGGACCACCCTAGTGTATATCATGTTACAGGGCTCTAAAAATTGAAATTCAAAACGGCGGATAAAAGGTAACGGTTCCAACAATCATCATAATATTCATATCTAGCTTTTGAAAATGGAAATAAAGAACCAATATTACGGACTCTGGTTTGACAAAGGTGCAGGGAAGTCCTTAAAATATAGTACATATTGACAAGTTTTAGGTCTTCTAATTTGTTCTCCATATAAAAATATAAAAATTTTATAATTCAAAGAAACATATCTCATAAATGTTTTCGTTCATAAATACTCTTTTACATCAGAGATTTACAGACTATTACCCCTGGGCAGAATTTTTACCGGAGCTACCCAGTGACCCACTTTCTGTGTAGTACCTGTTTGACAAGGTTGGATGACCCTCGACAGCAGGGATCCTTTATTAAAATTCAGACATAAATTTCGAGGAATGAAAAAAAAGGAATTTTATTAAGGATGTTCATTTTTTGTATGATTTCATACACATGTAATTTTTCAAAGGATTTAAAGAATTCATCGGGCAACAAATATAATGTATAATATATAATTTTAATATTAGTAATAAACGTTTATATTCAGAGCACGTGGGTAGTAACGTTCATGGGTATTTGTCACTTCTAATGCTCTACTATTGTACAGAGAATGGGTCACATGAAAGATCGCAATCCATATTCATTGACAAGATCGTGCACGGTAGCAAATTGTTCCTATGCGTCAGCAGGACGAACCGTTACATTTCGTACTTTGGTGGCGCGGGCCATCGAACATTGCTCGTTCCTGGTATATCTAACGATGCGCAGGTACACGTTCATGATTCCCATGAAATATCCTCAAATACGAGCTTTCATGTGTCAACTGAATGTCAATGTGGTTAGGATTTCTCTTTTATTGGCCCTAAAATCTCATAAATGAAGAAATACTCACAGAGACAAGTAGATCAGAACAGTAAAGATGAGAATATTCAATACAGTTATTCTGTGGGACATTCTAACTGACCTCAAAATATAACAACTCTTGGAACTATTATAAAATTTAAAAGTTAATGGTCAGATATTTAATGAATACCGATGAAAGAGAAAAATTGTGAACGTCAAATTTAATTTACAGATTGTGTAGTTCATCGTACGTATGCTGCGCTGTCTATGAACTGACTAGTGCTTTATTGTAAAATAAATTATCCTGTTTATAACCACCGTTTTGCATTCGGCGGGAAATCGATGCATTATCGCACTAAGATAACTTATTTACTGTTGGAAATCCTAAAAAGTATGTCGGAGGCTGAAAGTTCAGCAATTCGCGTCACCTTCAACCCGGACTTGTTTACGATCCTTGCCTACTTACGCTTAAATGTCGCGTGTCTGCGGTCACATTCGATCCCGACCGAAGCCGGTTTCATGTGTATCACATTAGAATTCCAGTTACGAAGTGAGATAGTGGTTTTTTTTATTTGCAGTAGCAACACTTGCACATCCGATATAAGAAGTTGAGGAAGGTCGTTGTCGGATGAGTCCGAAATGATAAGAAACGAGATTGTAAATGACTCTAATGTTTGCCGAAAGCTATCTTGCAATTTCATCTCAGTTCTGGCCGAGAAAAATTCTTTTATAAGAGGATTGATTTCATCAGAAGTACATCATTAGTCAAATTAGGATGATATAGAATATTTTACCTTTGTTTGTAAAAAACTAGATATCATTAATGTTCGTGAGATTTCAATAACAGGAAATTATGTTCCATAAATTAAATTGGAAAAAATAACGTTTCAAAATCAAATTGAAGTAAATTGAGCAGATAACTACATTAATGATATAGTGGAGAATAAGGATTGAAGTAGGAAGAGGAAGTTGGAAAATAATGATGAAAAAAATGTATGTAATAATGGGAGAAGAAACCGAGGAACGGAGGGAGGGAAGACAATAAGGTGATATTGTTGATGGAGGAAGTTGTAGTAATAGACATGTCACGAACAAGCAGAAAGAAATATTTGTAGGAATATTTATGGAAAATAGTAGCGCTTGCTTAACGTGAACAATTGAGGAATGCAGTAAACATAGACGAGCAAGTATAACAAAAAGTGGTGAACAGAGAAAGAGTAACATTTATTAAGAAGAGAACGGTAGCGAAGGTGTGAAGTAAGAAAAGCGAGAGGTGCTAATAGACTTAACCACAGTTTATGGTACGAGTTGTGCCAACTCTATGATCATTAGAGCACTTTATGGAAATTTCCAAGATTATTTAACTTATTGTTTACAATCTTGCACGTTTTGTACATGAAACATTAATTTCATTAAGTATTGAGAGCAGAAGTTTCTGAATTGCCTTATAGAATAATTATCACGTATATTTTAATAAATTTGGTGCAGACTATGGCAAATGTTGAAATTGGCTTCGTTTTAGATCCAGGAATGAACAAACATCGGTTCACAAATATTAGTTTCAGAACAATGGATTTCAGGGAAATTCTCATAGTTGTAAATTGCTGGATTTTACTCGAGTATTTGTTTAAAGTTGAGCAGGCACTATTTTCTGGGAAATTTAGAACTACTTTTGAATTTCTGATAGCAGATCCATTTCCGCAGTACGATTTTATATTCAAGGATTTGAGAGAAAACGTGAAAAATCTGGGGTAGATAATCTTACCTCAAGAAATAGATTGACCAGAAGTGTGATTAAAAGACTCACCTGAAACAAAAAAGGGAAAATTGCATTCGTAAATGATAGAAATTATTTGTGTACATTTATAAAAATAAATATATAGTTATATTTCCTACCAAAAGTGTGATAATTGACATAGGAAGTGTCACGTCTCGTGGCAATTATCAATAATTAATAATGTTGTAGTTATATTTTAGACCTTCTGTATAAGATAAAGTTGTAGTTTTTTTGCCTTTGGAATAACGTTAAAAACTATACAAACTTCACTTTCATCAATTTGACGAAACTATTTAATTTGCATTAATAATGCTTATTTTCAATATAATTATGACAGTTACAAATAAAAATTTGGAACACCTATGGGATCACCCATTTCCACAACCTCAGCTGAATGGTTATGCAAGATACGGAAGAAAAAATGATTACAAATCCAATGCTTTAAAATTTTGTTTTATTTCCGTTACCTACACGATAAACTTATTTGTCTCCCAAAAAATCAGGTACAAGAATTTTTTGAAGAATTGAATAAAAAAGGAGGAACTTTGAAATTTACGTTAGAAGAATGAGTTGATAAAAAAATCAATTTTCTTGATTCACAAATTATTTTTGAAAAAGGATACATTGAAACAGATTGGTATCAAAAAGCAATTTATTCCGGAAAAACTTTAAATTTTGTTTCAAATCGCCATAATAATCACAAGAAAGGAATTATTTTCTCTCTTTGTGATAAGGTAAAAAAACTTTCAGAACCTCAATTTCACGCTAAATTTATTGGTATTTTATACGAAATATTGATTAATAATAATTATCCTCACAGTTTTATCATTTATAACGTTAAAGAAAGACTTCAACATTAAGAAAACATAAATAATGTACAAAATAACATACAAAATAATGATAAAATCATTGACTATTCAAAAATTATTACTTTACTTTACCAAAAAGATCTTTTTCTGACAATTTACCGCCTATTAAAGATATAGTATCAAAATTTGAAAAAAACAATCTCATTTATAAAATCAGTTGTAAAGATTGTCAAAAGACTTATATTGGACAGACTTAATGTTCTCTTAAGACTAGAATCTCGGAACATAAGGCAACTGAAAAGTACGAAAAAAACTTATACAGGTGTCTATGTAAACATGCTACTGAATTTAATCACAAATTTAATTATAATTCCAAAAATGTTAAAATTTTAAGGGTAGAAAGTAATGATCATAATAGGGATATTTTAGAAATGATCAATATTGTAAAAAGTGAAGGTACTGTTAATTTTAGATCCGATACTGAAAATCTTAGTATAATATACCATGACATTATTGAAACTTTCCAAAAATTAAAGTAAATTAAGAAATTTTTCATTTTCCTCAGTCCCTAACCTAAAAATTTTACACAAGGGACTTCAAACATGTGGTTCCACAGCAATTTTGCTAGAAGCTTCAAATAATAAAAAATAGTACAGTTATACAACTTCTTTAAGTTGGAAAAATGGAATCTGTTTCAAAATTTGCTACCTCTTTTTTTGAAAATTCTCAATCAACATGAATAACATCTAAATCTTACTACTTTGGAACTCGAATATAGATTTTTTAAAACATCAAGGAACTTAACTAAAAAAACAAATGTCTGTAAGTATTTTCGATTATTGTTCAATAAAAATATCTGATATAGAATTTACACTACTTCTTTTTATGATATTTTGGTTAAAAATTGAAGGACTCCAACGACGCATCATCTTCTCACACATAATAATGGTTTTCATAAAGAATAACTTTGTTAAGTAAACCATTTTAAACTCAAATGTCGCACATGGTAAGTCTATACCTCAAAATTGTTTTACATCTATTCCTAACCTATACACGAGGAATGTGTCATGTAGTTACTATGTATCCTGACTTGTTACAGTTCTGATGAGGCCACAATATTGTTTTGGAGAAATGCGTTGACGTTGACATTTTAATAAAATAATAATTCCTATCTTTTACCACTCGTAATTGAATCGCAAGACCAAAGGCCACAAAACTACAACTTTATGTAATAATGAATAATGAAATCCGAACTATTTATATGCAAACATCACGAAGGATGTCTTGAGGGTATTTCCAGAATGAGGAAATACATTTTCAACTATATCTAGCTTCTGGTCTAGAAGCTGTCGTGCTTGAAATAAAAATATTGAGGTACAATAAGCTTCCTACTCTACCGCACATGTAACAAATTCCTTCCAAATAACAAGAAATGGAGACTGCAGATAAGAATTGGTCTGAATTGAAATCTCTCGATATTTTATGTACAACAAAATTCCATCTACGCCACAAAGGTATTCCTCTGTAGTTTCAAATATTTAGATTGTCAACCCTAGCAAATGCTGGAGTGGATGGGTTAACAGAAGAAGGGTTCTCAACGCCGGCAAAGCTTGGAACCGATCGATGGTGTAAATTTACATTCGCACAGGGAGTGATTCAAAAAGTTTCCACGGTTTCCACCCACTTTCATCACATCCACCCTGTTGACCGCTCTCTACGGACTGGTTTCGCAGTGCCTCAGTAGTACTTACTTCGAATCGCGTCCTTCGCTTGCAATTTTAAACTACACTTATATTCTTGTCGTTCCCAAAAGAAGAGCGCGAAACTCTCACTAAAAGCCTCAGCGTGCAAAGAGACATCAGAAATTTCACCGAAAATGTCACGTTTCACGAAATTAATGGTGTGTGCACTGAAAATAAAGTGCCCCGGTGAAGGGACGGGGTCGCTTCTCCATCCTCGCCGAGGTACATCCACAGTTGGGATATGCGTCGGATTTTCGTAGGGATAACAGTAGGGTGCCAAGCGGAGCAGTGTAACTGCGTTTAGTAAACACAACAGTAAGTTACGTCGTGTGGCAAACGACTCCTCCTGTGACAGAACAAAGTTTGATACGTGCACGAGCACCCTGCAGCTTCGTGGCTCCTCTTAAAGTACGCCTAGAGCGCCTGTTTACCCGGAAAAGCAATTACGTTACTGGCGTAACTGCCACCCATATCGTCGCCCACTTCCCCACCGAGTTTTCTACTTTAATCCAATTCCTTCTTTTTAACGCCTTGTAATTAGCACGTGTCCGCTTTGCAATGCACATAAATGTCGAGCCAAAGGCGGTTGCGCACCCGCGCGTTCAAAAAATTGTCGGAATTTATATATCACTAGTGGAAGAAAAATAAATCCTGCTGGAAGCCTTTCGTTCTGCGGTTAATTGCAAGATTAGACCAGCCAGTGGAAAATCACTATTGGGTCAAGTATTTGAACTCTCGCGTTTTGAAGTTGAATCTCTATAGATTGTAGTCCAGCGCCCTTTGCCATTAATTTCTGAAAACCGTACTGATGAATGGGATGCTTGCAATGCCAATGCTTCTTTACGCCTCGAACTGCAAACTTGTATAATTTGTTCAACAGCCACCAGCCGGTTCACTGGTGTCAAAGATTGGCGACAAGGATACATTCTTTTTAAAAATCTACTCAGGTTTCATCATCAATAAAAACAAGATGGCACACCATTAATGAAATGAAGACTATGATACGTTTGGAATGCGGATTGAGAGATGTGTGCAAATTTTATGAGATTTGTGGATAAGAATTAGGAATAGATGTGACTGAGCAATATAAAAAATATTTGCCATCCGGCCATTAAACAGCTCACTAATTGGATAACTGGTATTCAAAGATAGGTAGAAGGATGATTTGCTTTCAAGCAATCCACTCATCTTTCATCAATAATAAAGGCACGACTAACACGATAATAAATTCAAGTCTGCGACAAGGCTTTGGGACTACATGATGAGGTGTGGAGAAATTTTATCAGATTTTCCGCGGACGTACATCTTTTGATGTCTTTTCGAAATCAATAAAGAATCCTTTCCTGCATGAAAATTAACCCAATCATGGATTATTAGACCCAACTCAAAGGTGATGGAATTTCCTGCTGAGTTGAACTAGATATGAGAATCCCTGGACCTGGATTATCACTGATCGTGCGGTGGCCTGTCCGTCACTTTGTCAACATATGCATAATCTGATGCAGGTCTCCCGTTAAATCATGTGGGCAAGTGCATTCCTGACAATCAGTAGCGTTGCTACGTACGCGTCTGCATAACGGACGAGCACTGAACGGTGTAATCGGTTCGACTGATTCCGCGGTAATTTAGTAGTCGAAGCAAAGAGCCGCTTAACGCGTGATTGCGTCTATAAGCTTCCGATCGCTTTTCAAGGGACAAAGGTGCCCTACTCTCTGTTCCTGGTAATTAATGCCACATTGCGGAGAAGATTAGGTAATTCCACTTAGCATCCATGATGAGAATTCAATTCCCCTCTCTTTTGGAAAAAACTTCAAACAAATCTTTTTCCTTCTATCTATAAGTTTTATAACAATTATCTTTCGTAGTACGTTATTTCATTTGTCTTTCCAAGAAGGTACCAGTTTTCTTATCAGGTACGACCTACGCATAAAGAGTCGAGCTGATGTAAAGGTTACAAAATGATGTGTTGTTTCCCCTGGGCTGTGAGCTATCAGCGGATGATAATCATCTTATGAGTGTATGCTGCGCTCCATTTGTCTTCACATCGGCTTTGACACAAATTGTGCAGGTTATCTGTCGAGAGTATATTTTTTTTATTGCTTGAAGGGCTTCTCGTGCTTGCGGAAGTACGGGCTTTAAAAAATTACCTATTTTCCTCTTTCTTCTTGTTTACACCTTTCTCCGATAAACTTTTTTCTTTCAAGAGAAACCTAAACAATTTCAAATCAAAATTAGACGATTTTTAAATGAAAATAATTTACATCTTTCATCGCTTGGGAGTCAATATTTTCTGGCTTTTTGTTTCCCAAAAAGACATTTCTATGGTAATTTGTTTGAGAGATATTCAAATAGTATTCATAAAAATCAGGTGATATGAGAACTAAATCAACATAATGTTGTATTGTTCACATTCATACCAATATTTTCTTCCGATAATTCTAATATCTTTAGAATGAACGTATTTCGTTGTATCAATGTGTGTGGTCTGCTCATATGCGAGTACTTGACGAATTATGAAAGGTCAACAACCCAAATCTTGTGCTAAGCGGTATTTCTTCTCCATAAAGAACAAATAGAAACACGTTTCCAGAATGACTATTTTCGTGGGCGATCATCCCACATCATCAACCATCGTTCGCAGAATAAACGGTATATTATTTTAGCGACTTCTATTTTTGCGAATAGAGCTAATGGAAAAGCCGTCATGTTGCGTCATCAGTAACCTGATTTTGTGCGTAATGGATGAAGTTTATCAGGACTTCAATCAGGTCTTTGACTTCGCGATATGATATTTCTCGTGGGCTGTGAGAGTGGGAATACTTGACCTCCTGGATCATCCCATCGGTGCGCAGGGAGAGCCTATAGCTAGTGCGGAAGTCCAAGTGCGTGAAGACTGAAGAGGCCGCATTTATTGCGAGCGTAAAGTAGAATTATTGCTGTAACAGCAGATTGTGAGGGCAGAACGCAAAATTCCCATCGTTTCAGTAGTAACTGAAGTAGAGCCATTTTCGGAATGCACAGAGTTGGTAACGGTACAAGCTATGGGTTGATACACCTACTTCAGTGAAGACTGAAGCTGCGATCGGAACTGCACCAGCTGGCTGTTCGGTAGCGATGATAGTAATGTTCTACGACTCCACAGGGTGTATAATTACCAATAAAAGCGAACACGCGAGACGCCTCCGCTTCTTTTCTGTCTTGCGACAACACGATTGCTTGAAGGTCGCGTCTTGACATACTGAACTCGAGAAAGGACGTGTTCAGTGTACTATATCGAATACGAATAACCCGTATTCTATGCAGGATTAGCCTAGTAGTAAACTTCGGATAATGTATACAAATCGGTCAATAAGTTTTATTGATTTGTCTTGAATCTTTTCTTAAGGACTATATATCCGCATGAAAGAAACCCTTATTTCCGGAATGGTGTTCCATATAGGGGTATAGTCCTATAAGTTCCCCGAATTTCAAACGCAATAAGACTAGGAAGAAATTTAAAAGAACTTTAGTTAAAATAACTAGTCGCTATACAATTTTCAAAGTTGGAACTTCGTAAAACAGCATTTTGAGGAAGACCCATCTAAAATTGGACTAATTAATTCAGTGCATAAGTTCTGGTATCATCATCTTAAATCTAATTCTACTACATCTTCTTCTACATCTACTTAAATTTGAAAGGAATGATTTTGACCCTGACTGAGAATATTCCAATTTTGTTCGAAGACAAAATATTCTGCTAAGTTCACTGACGAATAAAAATATTGTAACATGCTTCTTAATATCATCCACTAATAGGCAGTTTTCTTTTTTGTTCTAGGTGAGTCCGCTTTCCATACAGTTCTACAATTACCAATCAGCTTGTGGAGTATGTATACAGAGCTTTGAAAAAAATAATGAATATGGGAACATGGTGGATTGAAACCGTTTAATGAAATTTTTCTTCGATTACGATCATTTTTTCCAAATGGGTTTCAAGTATGCGTCAAAAATATCAGAACTTGCTGAAGGGAAATTTAATTTCAATAAAACTTTCTGAAAATATTTTGTTCATTTGAAAATTTTGGAACATTATAATGAAAATCAAAGGCATTCTAGATGAAATTTCATGCTTGAGAGTTTGAAGTCGAAAATTTTAAGTTGAAAATGGCATATTCCATATTTCGACCGTGATCCACAGGTTCTAGGAAATGCGATACGAAAATCAGTGCATGGAGTCTTTCAAGGATTGTGATTTCAGATAAAATTCTGAAAATTATAAATTTGGAATGGATTGTAATAATTATAGTTGATATCATTCTCTATTTGAATTATCATAAGAGATATTAATGACCAGTTCGTATGGAAGATCTTCATATGCACAGATGTTATTAGATTTAATTACATATTCGCAATTTGGCATATATTACATTGAATTCATAATCACAGATCTTAGATTCCCCCAGGTACTAGTTTTTATGCGAATCCGCTAAAATTTATCAACTTTTGTCAGAATGCACTTGTTTTGATTCCTTTCATTCTTATTTGCTACTCAAAGTATATCTGTCAAAAAAGGCTATTAAAATGTAGCGATTAGGAGAAAAATATCCATTAGAGTGACTATACTCAGCTTTAGAGGAAAATATTATTCCATGCTCAAAAACATTTGCACATTATATAAAAGTGACAACAAATTGTCCGTTGCATCCATTAAATTTTTTAAACATCAATCTTTTATTTGCTCATAACAATGAAAAATTGAATTTAATCTGCAAGGAGTAGAATATAAAAGGAGTAGAATAATAAAGTTGTTTTCTCGAGAGAAAATTACCAAAAGTATTTATGCAATAATTAAGAAACTATTTTATAATATCTTTCAATGATAAAGAGAGAAGGTTTCGTTTCCACAGACATGTTACTATACAGCGTCCAAAATCTTCAATTATTCAGGAATGTTCATTTTGAGCAGAAAATCATGAACGTTGGTATAACTCGTACAAAATTAGACGTGTAATTTTAACAGCTTGAACTTCAAACTACGTAATAAATTTTTCATTACATCATAACTACCCCTCTATACGTGATCATAGTCATCATGGTACTACATAGTTTATTATTATCATTATATCCTTTCAGTAAATGCTAGTACTGAGTAGCTTCTTTTCTCACACATTAACCACGGCTGAATTCTATCAAATTGTATACTGCCATGCCTAGGGAAAACTTATATAAATGACATTTTGGTCAAAAATAAGGTTTCTTTATTGCCAAGAACGGTTATTAGAAATAACGGAATTTGTGAGAAATATAGAAATAATTGATGAGAACTAGCCAAAGGACTCCAGTAGGTTGCAACTACAACTATTTTCTCCGAATATTCCAATAACGTTCCTGTTATTACAATTTGAGGCAACATTTGTGTTATTCTTCGTTTCCTATATCCCATAATCATGGAACATTATCTATGAAAGAGAGTTGCAATAATGTAACCAACTCCTACATCTACGTAACTTTTATTCCTAGTTCCAAATTTTTCACGAGAAAGGGCTTTTTCCATCAGTTCTGATATACCTGAAAACATTACTTCCTGGCAGGGCGCGGATAGGCTGATGAATGAGAAAGTCTTTGAAATTCTCTTTTTTTCTCAAAAGGAGTAAATTGAACTAGAGGCAGTCAGGAATAATGAGAGTTTTATCTCCCGGCCGATAACTATATAAATCGGGTGGTTCGCAGTGAATGCAGTCCAACGTCGCGGGGGATCGTTGTGATTGTGAATGCTGAGTATGCAACACTAAAAGAGTCAACGGCCAGAGAAGGGGGCGGAGACTTTCCGTTAGTCCGTAATTTTCGGGTCTACCGTTTACGCTGGGTGGGTGGGGAAGATGGATGCTCCTTTACCAGCTCGCTCGAACCCCCTCCTACACAACTTTGATGCAAGACCGAACGTCTCGTGGAAAGGGGTCCATTAGCGGAGCCATTTGAATATTTGCAAACGGTGCAAGCGGGTAGGAGGTTAAAAAGATGTAACATACTGGCACGTCACTTCCACTCAGGTTTGAAACTGTCGTCTCAAGAGTCTCCCTGAGTAACGGAACTACCTGCGCAACAGCCACTTTAAACTTCATCTTCAAGTTCCTAAAACCAACCGCGGCTTCTTGTTCATGAATATATCCTTTTCGCGAATGAGGTGTTATCAACATTTCGCTTCCCGGGTAAAGGCATCGTCTCATTTAACGAGTGACTGGACCCTCGAATCTCGCGGCAATCGCTATTCTCGTGGGCGATGACCCTTTACGCTGAAACGCTTGTTTCGTCGTTAAAAAAATCCTCAAGTCTCACAAAGAGGAGATCCCAAGGTTTGATATAACCTACAGTTGAGGAACCCGCGAAACTTGTTCCAACCATCAGCCCTGCGACTCCAAATGCTCTACATAGCACATAAATAGACCCAACCTTCCAGCATCTTAGAAACTTTTATTAATTGGAATCAGGTGTAATTATAGTTTATGTGAGCAAGTGCGTCATCAAGGCGCGATCGTGATTGGTTATAGAGCCACAGTTGATAGCAGTTAAGTATCCTGGGAGCAGGTTTAGAAATACCGAGCGGGATTCGCAAAAGACAAAACAGAAACTCAGATCCGTTTCTCGCTCAACGCATTCATCGTAACGACCCTTTTTTAAATCACACATCGGTTCAGGACGTGTGCACACTTGTGATAAAGAACTGAAACTGGTGATCCAAATCGAAGAATTTTTGCGATTTTCGTATGAGCGAAACGTGATAGTGTGCAGGTATTTATGAAAATGTAAGTAATACATAATTTCAAAACCTGTCTTTATCTTTTACCGACGCAAAATCAAAACATTATTCCAAGTACACATCATTAACAATTTCTAGGCGTGTTCAAATTTTTATCAGTTTGTGTCTCATACAAGATGTTTAAAAGTAAACCTGTCGTTACTTTGTATGGAACTCAATCGTCTATGTAAGATGGATCTGTTAGGTATTAGGTGATGAATCTCAACACGTGTCCATGTTGATCATCATCATTCACACTATATTTATGAAGGCAGTTTCATGTTATCATCTAACACAGATGACACCATCTAATATAGGTCTATAGCACACCTAATGATAATATCCCAATATTCTCCACATTACGGATGCGGTAGCCAGAAAACTCTCCCACAGCAAAAGCGTCAAACTCCTAATGACAAAATACTTACTGGTAATTGTCTCAAAGGGCATCGAGGAAGAGGAACGCTCCTCTTGGAGCGATTGAAGGGAGACTAGGGGAAGAGCGTTTTCACGTCAGACTGAACTTCAATTTAGTTGCAAACTTCCATTCCGCCGTTAAACTGCAGTAAACAATCGTACATGGCTAGTGGCCGGCTCGCTGGAGTTGCTACAGTTATACGGGCTACATTCGATACTAGATGCAGAGGACCGTTGGTGTACTGGCCTCTCCTTTCCCACATTTTGATCCGATTAGATATCCACGTCTCGCAATATACAAGGGCAATCTGCATAATGAGACCTGCCGTTTCTCCTATTTCGTCGTCATCAAATAAGGGTCGTACCGAATAAAGAAAAAAAGGTGGAGGGATATGCCCGCGCAGTTGCAGCGATCTCTAAGTCCTGGACAGGGGATCTATGAAGTCGTTAGTCACGCTTCCTAGACTCTGGCGTCTCCTGTACATTTTCTACTAGTCTACTGGTTGTCTTCAGATACGATCTCGGTGCCTTTTAATTGTCCGACAAACCACCGAAGTACTTATTACATTCGGAATTTTGAAAACGAAAAAGCAGTCATCAAACTCTTTCAGGAAGAATCAATACCAATTGAAGGAGTCCAACTAGAAACTCAATTTGTTTCCATCCTTTAAACTTCAACGATATCGATAAGGCTGCTTCATAAATAGGAGGAGCATTTCTGACCTCGCTTCCTCATTTTTGTGTTTTCGACTATTATCAGCAGGGAGAAGATAATTACAAATTTTCATTTACACTGAAGACACATTTGCTTGCAGTTGTCAATTATTGTTGATGAATGCAAACAATTTCGGAAAGAGTAATCATTGTATGAGGGAGATTGGCCTGCAGAGTTTAATTCTTTCGGATTGTAGACACAGGAGATAAATATTAAGAAATGCAAATGAAATCTTTCTGAATGTGCCCAAGGATATTTGTATGGACGTACTAACTTTTATAAAAACTTATACAAGAGTGCTTTATGAGCGCAAATTCATCGTTTTATACCGAAAAAAAGATATTTAATTCGAAATTTTCCAAAGACTTCCAATCAAGCGAAAACATTGATCTGTGAAAATTTTCGCGATAGCTAAAAATACTGCCTGCATCTACACTATGACGATTCTGAAATAAAAAAGTATAAAACAATATTGGGTTATATTTTCAATTTTCTAAAAATAGTCTGAAAAAGTCACGCGTTCATAAGTTTTATTAGAAAATTCTAGTTCTTTTTTTTTATTATACCATTAAGTCACATCTCTTTCGGGGTAAGCGCAACTCGCTCACGCTTTATCATTGTAAACGAAATATTATTGGTTAAGTTGCACACTGAGGAGGTCACTATTTAAGAAAATTCTGAAATTAAGGGAAAACTCCTAATTGTAAGGACCACAAAAAATTCGAATTCTCAATAAAACGAACAATTTTTCAAATCAAATCTCAAGGCAAGTTTAAAGAGTAAATATAAGGTACTCATCCTGGCATAGAAGAATCTTTAGTCAACAGAGCTAGATGATTATACCAGTATGAGTACCTTATATTTACTCTTTAAACTTGCCTTGAAATATAATTTAAAAAATTGTTTTATTGAGAATTCGTATTTTTTGGTCTATATATAATTATACAAGGTGTCCAAAAAGTCCCGGGATGGTTGGATATTTCCACAGGTAAAATATTTTTCAAAAAAGTGAAGGTCATTCCTGAAGTGAATTTTAACGAGGAATTCAATGGCGACCTTCATTTCGACCTTGAAGTTGACCTTCCGGCCTTTTTGATGGTCAACCTTGTTTTTTTTTTTATGGAAACCTCCTGTTTTTACATCTGCAATCGATATAGCGGAAAATTCTACGTTCTGTACGTACCAAGTCATAGGTCAATTGCAACGTTCAAGGTCATTTAGAAGTTATTTGAAAGTACCAAGTTTTTCAAGAGGTCAGTGCAATTCCTGAAGTGAATTTCAACGAGAAATTCATTGGTGAGCTCTGTATTGATCTAGGTGATGATCTTCAAGGTTTTTCCAAGGTTTCTTTTCCAAGCAGTTTAAGTTTACGTTTTGCATTACCCAGGAACAACGACGTGGACGTAGTAAATTTTGTTCCTTTGGGGTGCTTGATTAGCGTGAGTCCCCTTGCCTCTCACAATTCGGGGTGCTCTAACTGACCTTGAACGTTACAATTGACCTTTGACTTGAGTACGTACTTGAACGTAGAATTTTCCGTTCTATCGATTGCAGATGTAAAAAAGGGGGTTTCCATTTGAAAAAACAAAGTTGACCTTCAAAAAGCCATGAAGGTAAACTTTAATGTCAAAATTAAGGTCACCATTGAATTCCTCGTTGAAATCAACTTCAGGAATGACCTTTACTTTTTTGAAAAATATTTTACCTGAGGAAATATGCAACTGTCCCGGGACTTTTTGGACACCTGTATATATATTAAAAGATTCCTGCAGGAGACTGATAATCTTCTCAGTGTGCAACTCAACCAAAACCAAATAATTTCGCGAAAGGTTCCTTTTTTTTTTTAATAATCATATTCTTTTTTCTTTGTGTTTAAAAATCCACCTTTTTTTAATTCTTCTTCTTGATTCTTCTTCTTTTTTAGTAGAAAATTCAAATTCTTGATAGGAAGTTCATTTTTCCATTCCAGAATCCAAATGGTTTTGCTGTACATTTGTCAATAATGAGAAAATTCAATTATCTATTATCTTTTTTACTTTTCAATGAAGCTAAATTATTTTGTACCAAATTCGACAAGTTCTTTCTGAATTTTTTCTAGTTGAATTTTCTATCAAAAAGGTGAATTTCAAGCCAGGACATATAAATTTCCAAATTAAGAAGACGAATTATTAGCAAAAAAGTTAAATTTTTAAACACAAAAAGAAGAATATGATTATTCAATAGGAAAATTAACCTTTCGCTAGAGAATCTAATTTCCAAATGAATGGATGAATTTCCAAATATGATTATTATTATTATACCATTAAGCCAAATCCCTTTCGGGGTAAGCGTAACTCGTTTACGCTTTATAATCCTAAACGAATTATTATTGGTTGAGTTGCATACTGAGGAGGTCATCTCCTGCAGGAATCTGTTGGAAATTCTTACAAACTGCTCAAATAAGAGCTATTCGAATTTTGTACAAAATAACTATTTTTATTGAAGAAAAATCTAAAATTAAGAGAAAATCTCCTAATTGTAAGGATAAAAAAAATACAAATTCACAATAAAACAAACAATTTTTCAAATTAAATTTCAAGGCAAGTTTAAACAGTGAATATAAGGTATTCATCCTGGTATAGGCATGTAGCTCCGTCGACTAAAATTCTTCTATATTGAAAATTGTTCATTTGACAAAAGAGAATATTGGAAACACATTTCTAGTAAAATGTTGGAAAAATAAACGTATATTTAGGAGAGCTCTAAACACAAGTGGGTTTTTCCGAGTCTAACTGTCTACTGAAGACAGTGAAGAAAAGAGTCTCTGCTATTGAAAATCAAACATAAACCAGCTACCATTTCATGTACAAAGTAATTATTTCATTGAAAAGAAAAAAAAATAGATAATTGAATTTCCTCATTATTGACGAATTTTTCAACAAAATTGTTCGATTCCCGAATGGAAAGATGAGCTTCCTATCAAGGAGTTAAATTTCCTACCAAAAAGATGAATTTTCAAGCCAAAAGATATGGATTTCAAAATCAAGAAGACGAATCATCAGTAAGAAAGTTCTATATTCTGTATAATTAGCTAAACTTCCCCTATCTTAAATTCCGTCCGCATCTGTAATATTGCGAAAAATACTGTCTGCACGAAGTCGTAGCGCAGCGTTCATAAAAACCTTTCACGTATTTGAATCGTTAGCGTTTTACCTAACGCTCACTATGCAAAGATCGTCACCTATCTGTAAATTTTTACCCGTGGTAAAATGCCTTTGAATGTCGCTAAATACCAACGAAACATTCCCCGAACAAAAGAACTTCTAGGGACAGAACAAAGATGGAATAACGGTCAAGGGTTTTGGGTATGCACGTCAAGTACACAGCTGGTAAAGAGAGTCAATGAGGAATGAAATACGCAGAAAATGAGGAGGAAGAGTATGCATGCATGTGGTGAAAGAGAATGCATCGAATGTATTCCGAGCGCGTTTGAGTTTTGAGTAGGGTTTGATCAGTGACAAAGAAGGGGCGCAAGAAAGGCTTACTGCTCAGAAACACGATAGTCAGTGAGCGTGTTAAGTTATGCAATCAGAGAGGAGGGTGGTGGAGAAAGGAAGGAGGCGTTCACCGTGAAGAACGTTTCCGTCGCCCACGGTGTCATATCTCTAATGACCGGCGCCCTGGCCGACCTGGTCCCGTGATCATACATGCGTCAGCCAAGATGTGAACGACCTTTTATCGGCGGTGATGTAAACATTATACATGCTCGTTAACAGAATTGAGTGCCTGCAGGTGCAGAACATGCTGTTTCTCTACCCAGGGGTCAAGTAGATCAACACTAAGTAATTAGGTTTAAACAAGATGGACACGTCCAGTTATGGTTGACACATCAAGGTTTCTTCGAATGAATTCAGAGTTCTCTTGAAGGGATTCCTATGTCAAGATAGTCCGACTTCTAGCTCCTTTAGGTGCCTACGGCCAGACGTCTCATTATCAACTCACAGGAGTTCTCGGTTTTTTTATATACTTATTAATATTACTTTTAACAACTTCCGTGTCTCTGGGTTTCAAGTAATGAGCTGAAGATTATAGACTTTGCCCAGGAAATGATACAACGCTTTTAACCAAGCATTATTTAAAATCCTGAACAAAATTGCAAAGTGATGCTAAGGATTCAAAAATGAAGTCTTGAATCGAGTAACGGATACTCGACAAAAAGAGCAAGAGTTATATAATACATCCTTTTGCAGTGAAAAATGCCAATAACTAAATTCCAAATGTACTACCTATGTCTCTAGAAGTTTCATTTGCAGCTGTAAAGCCCAAGTTTGCCATAAACACAATGTATAATGATACTTTGAATTCTGTCTGCGGTTGACTTTAACAGCTCTTTAACAATCAAAAGTGTAACTTTTATGGGAGATGGTCGTTCACTTCTGTTACACCCTTCGATGTTTCTTGAATAAAAATTTAAGTGTCCATTATGTCTACCATGACTTTCTATATTAACTCAAATTCCAGAATTTCAAGTATTGAGTTACCTGCTTGAGTAGCAAACAATGAAATGAAATAAATAGGAGGAAAGCATGTTACGAAGGAGAAGTCTGCATGTTCTAAAGAAGTGTAGCTCAAGGTGGGTCTTGGATAGTGAACGTAACTCGACCCCTTGGCGTGCCGACGACAGAACACAAGGTTTCACGCGCCGGTAGCCCGTTGAAGAGATTCACCTGTCTGATATGTCCTACGATCATCCATGTTGTCCCACAGGTTCCAACGATTCACTGTCGCTAATCACAAGGCGCACGAGGGAATCAAGTGTTCGTGATTTTTCACGCGTACATGTACCGATACATCTGTAAAGGGCATAGTTTGTTAGGAATCACCCACGGGGAATAACAGGCATGAAAGACATGGCCTTGCAGTCCATGCAGCAGTCCTCAGAGACAACGACTGGGTGAAGGATTACAGTTGGTGCTGAGCTTCGCATGCAAAATTGCTACCTTCCACTTTTTAGATCCCTATATTTATTTCCAAATAAGAATTTCTATGGATTAGGTTTTTAAAAAAACTCCTTTTATATAATCTTGCCAAACGAAGATAAAATTGAATATATATCACAAAATAACACGTAGGGATTTTCGGGAACTGATCAGCTGATATTCCTGAAGTAGTGTGAAATGAAATTGAAGAATGACAAATAATTAAGAGATAAATTTCAGAGTAGTCTAGGTGGTTCATTATTAAGTCAAAGTTTGACATTTTTTCCAATTTTTTGAGAATGGAAACTCGTTAGGGACCCAGATGTCTTGATTATTGGCGATCCATCAGCATGCTCCATACGATACTAGGACGTAGGGATACAGGGTCCTTTTAAGGATATGCCTTGAAATGTCTCCGTAGAATGTTGAAAGTTTGATTTGGTTAGTCTCTTAGTGAATACTACAAGGACTAACTTTTTTGTTGGATTGACTATAACTTTTTTGAGTATTCAATTATGAAAGTATTTTAAATATCACTCTATTACGTCTTTTTTTAAATGTAACAGTAGTAGCAGAAATGATTTTGATTTTTGATTCGAAAGCTTTGGTATATGTTTAACTACAGTAGCGAAAAGAAACGTATCATTATTTCTTTTCTTTTGTATCACTGTACACTGATTTGACAAAGGAGTAACAGTCCTTGAAAATCGCAAGAGCAACATTATCTGTAAATCTTGATAATAATTTTTATCGGATTTTTCATAAGATACCTTGCAGTTTCAGGTAATTCAAATAGAATTTTTATCTTCATTTCAGAGAATATTTTTCAAAAAGATTCTCTTTTGTAAAAGCAAATCGCTCTCTTTCTGAATGTTTGAACAAATAATTGTGATTCCAAAAGACTTCTTCCAGAAATGAACAAAAATACACCCTTTTTGTATTAATTCTATCGAAAAAAAACCTTTTCATAAGCTTTTTGATTCCTTTGACACATTTAGTTCTCTCTACTCGTATTTCCACTGAATATGTGCCTGTTTTCGAGTATTTTTTTTTCGAGTGAATGAGAACAAAGTTGATTTCACATTTATATCCCACCTGAAATCAAATACGGCTAGTATCACTTTTCTCCCGCAACCTTTTTTCCGGATTAAGTACGATGTCCTCTGATAAACGTAAAAACATCATGTTTTCACCGCTTCAACTTTTTTTATGTTCTCATCAGAGGAGGTATTATATTTATGTAAAATTCGCCCCCCCCCCCGCCTTTTTGTCATTTGTCCACGTTTTGAGACCCCCTGATCCCAAAAAAAAGGTTTTTACAAATAATTTGTCCATCTGTTGGCATGCATGCATGTACGTCTATTAAGGTGGTCAAAAAATGCATTAGAAATTTTTTGTTCCACTCCACAAAAAATAAATGCATTCTTTTAATAATATTTAGAGGTGGCGCAAGCCCCATGAAATTTAATACGTATTTCCCATAAGAAAAAAAAGACGTTTTCATAAATTTTATTCAGAAT